>QOCX01005590.1:0-12619 GCA_005959815.1 Sarcophaga bullata | reverse complement strand
TGGATCACGGATAATCGAGGCCCGACTGTATTATAAAAATTGCTTCAAAACCCATACGCGCATTCGTATGTATTTATTTTTATTTACAATTATTTTTTAATTATTCACAATCCAGGTGATTAAAATACAAAAATTTTGTTTGTTTTCTTCCTAAAACCATAATTATACGCGCTTAAATAGTAAGCGTGTTATTAATTGTCAACAGACTTTATAAAATCCGTATGTACATTCATGTTGTTTGTGTGAAAGCTTTTTTGTGGCGGGATTAATGGTCAAACGTACAAAATGTTCTTTTTTTTTTTTGTTTAAATGCCAACGAAGCATGAGGTTTTGTGCTGCAATATTATTCCTATGGAAATAAAAACAAACATAAGAATTGCGTTTCTTTTGTTTAATTTTTGTATTTAACAGTTGTGGGCAATAAATATTTGGCTATTTGCGTTATTATTAGTTTGCAAGAGTGGGTGGTGTGAAAAACTAGGTTGTTGTCTTGACTAGTGTTATAATGATCAATCATATAAGTAAGTATGATCAATTTTAGCGCTGTGTAATGTGAAATATGTTTCTATCAAGAAATTATTTTCAGCCGTAATGCTACTTTAACAAACATAATTGCTGAATTTGGTATGAACTTGCGACAGAGGCAGCTTAAAAGCTGTAATAGTAGGCTAAGAGTTACGTTCTGCTCTAGGGTTTGCGTACTGCTTGTGTACATACTTCATTAACAACGATCGCAACATGACGGATAATAGCAGAAGAATTAAATTTACTTGACATATGGTTTCTAAAATTCTGCTGAAGTTGTAGATCGTCTAGGAACAGTAAAGTCTCTTTGAGTTTTCAAAATTCATAACTGGTTCAGCATAGATTTCCTTTAGTTGTTGTCACTTGACATCAGTTCTACTCAACTTTAAAGTTGATTTTTAGTCTGACTTTAAGCGCATAAGGCTCTAATCCGAAGTAGCGATGCTGACTATCACAACCATCAGGACAAGATGCTTAGTTTCGTGTTATATTACAATGGTTCGCTATGTACACTTCTGAGTCCTTCACATCTTAATTAAAGTCATTCAATGTTCACATTCAATGTTCGCATTAGAATTCTATTTTTTCAATTTGAATACCTACGAAGCAACAGAAGAAGCTGTAATAGTGCCATGGAAAATATTGTTGAAAACAGGCACTAACGCATAACACAAGAGAAGGAACTGTTATAGTCCAATGGAGAATAGGATTGTCTAGTAGCAACAATCGTTGCTATGTAGTGTAGATTTGTAATCGGCCTATTATTTCCGATTCTCGCTTCAGTCAGGGGTTGATTTTTTTTTTTTTTTTTTTTTTTTTTTTTTTAACGTTTAGTGCACAAAAATGTATAAAGTCAGGCACTGATGCACCATTACTCTGCTATCTTGCCGTTATAGCAACTCTTTATGCTTTCAACGCTGCATATATTCAAATTTAGAAGCTTTCATGTCATTTAGTTTTATTTGCATTAAGGAATTACAGATTCAGAAGATGGAGAAGATCAAGTTTGTTGAGTTATGGTACAGATTGCATTTATATATGTACGCTTGAAACTATAATTTCATTTTTTACTGTAGCATTGATAAGCAAATTCTGATTTTTAACTTGCCATTCATATGGCATTTGTTTCACTGCAAATAAAAGCTTTTGCATACCCTAACTTATTTGTTTGATTTTAAAAACCAACTCATTGAACCGGTTCGTTTATTTGTTCGGTTTGTTTGTGTTTGTGTTCATTTAATTTCAATCTTCACATTTTGAACACTTTAATCGCAAAATGTTAATTGACATTTCGGTTACTGTTTAATATTCTTCCAAAACCATACCATACCATACCATACCATACATATGTACATACATGCAGGCAAATATCTTCTGGCTTGGGCTTCGTTTCCGTTTCAGTTTTATTTTGTGTATTTAAGTTTGTATTTTGGCTTGAGGGGTTCAGAATTGTTTGTATATCTGAATTAATAAAACTTTAAGTTTCTTATGCAATTTTTAGTCCAAAACAAATAGAAATTTAATTATGTTTTGTTTACAAAGTAATACAGAATGCATTAAGTACGTTTGTTTGTTTTTATTCTTCATGCCATATTTTGCAGATAACAGTTTGAAATATTTTCCAAATTACTCTTGATCGAATACAATATAAAAGAGAGAGAGAGAGAGAGAGAGAGAGACAGGAGTGCTTTACAATTCAATTCCATTTCGTTGTAAACCCAAGAAACAAATTAACTCACTGCTTTAGCGTTGTATGGTTCCATTGTATAAAAATTCGCTTCCGTTTGTAGTTTTTTCTCTTTAACCACATCAAATGAATTTTATTGTTCTCCATATAGTCAGTCAGTCAGTTTGTCAATCAGTTTGTCAGTCATATGCTTTACAAACAAAAGATTGATCTACAAATAGTTTCGTATTCAATGGAAAATATTTCTCATCATTTTTATTTTTCGGGCCTTCATTTTTCAATTCAATTACTCTCACTATGCTTGTGCTCTTTTGTATTTAAGAGCTTCGATAGAAACTCTTTTCAAGGATTTGATTTCCTTTTGAATTGTGTGGGGTATTATTAGAATCTTGAATGCATGCGAAACGAGACGACCAATCAATGAAAATTAATCGTATCTGCCTGCATTCATGTCGTAATAGTGTGTGAGTGTTTTACAATTGCTGTATTACATAGCAATCTGATATAAACATATGTATGTATGTATGTATCTATGTATGTATGTATGTATGTATGTATGTGCTCCTGCATGGCACTTTTATGTCAAAGTATTAGGAAAAGTTGTGCAATTGAATTGCATTTTCATGTGGATTCTGTGTGAAGGCTAAAAAGATAAAGTGAAATTTGGTTTCTCTTTTTTTTCATTCACAGCATTTACTTTAACAATCTCAGAATCACTGAAACGTTTAACTAGAGTTCATGATACAATATAAATTAATTTTGTAGATATGTATTGTGCTGGATTTAATCTCTCTTTGCTCTCATCTTCAAATATTTTGTTTGTTTTTGAGAAAGTAATTAAACTTTGAAGTAAATTTAAGCAAAATTTCAATGGCATTTCAGTTTAGCTTCGCTTTAATTAGCTTAACAAGCAAATACATCATGCATGACTGACTAACACTTTATGCTCTGATCCTCTTAAATCACGCCCCGCTCAACATCATTTCCACGCTGATAATACATTCTAATAAAGGGTGTTTGAAAATACTTTACATACTAAAGCCAAAGGCATTTATGTTACGAGAAAGCTTTATTGGATTATAACAGACATGTTCCGATTAAAACATCCGCCAAATGGAAGACACGGCTCTAATATCTGGTCATTACTCTCTTCATGAATTTGTCCTGGATTGATTCAAAGAGATTTAAAGAATTTGCAGGGAAAGAAGTCTTCACGATGATGGAAGAAGTACCTAGCCATATAGAAAAACGTCGCTGACATATTGCTGAGCGAATCCTGTAGGTATTATTTCACAGCTTTTATGAAAGAGCAATAGGTGTGTAAACAAAGCAATGCAAGTTTAAATTCCGGAGAACAGAACAAGAAAAATTGTCATCGAATTTTATGTCATCTTTGGTGCGCTCCAATTAGTTCATCCAAAAAAGCATTGTTTCCAGATAGGATTAATTATGAACGAATATCCAAGCCAGCAGGTATTGTTAGCTATTAAGAATGGTTGAGATTCAATTACTCACCACTACACCAAGCCCAATGTGTTTAACCAGAGTGCGTTCTTTTTAGATGAGGACACATGGCAACTCTACTATTCTAGGATATGCTGTAGCAGAAAAGAAAAAAATGGATAGATTAGTTGGATTAAATTGAAATAATTAGTCTTTGATTCGCTCTAAATAGGGTCACCCAAAAAAGCTCTGTTTCCAGACAGGATTAGTAATCAACGAATATCATAGGACGCCCACCAGGCATCGTCACTTATTGAGAAAGGTTTAGATTCAATGAGTAAAGTGCCTCACTACTACACCAAACCCAATGCGTTTAACCAGAGTGCGTTGTTTTTAGACAATGACATATGGCAACCCTACCATTCTAGAATCCGCTATAGCAGAGAAGAAGTAGTGTGCATTTGCTTACTTATTTAAGTGGTCATTACCATCCTTTAGGCAAGATTACGTCCTAACTTCTGGTCTGGCGGAACCAACAGTTTAAAGTCGAATCTTAACGACAGATTTCTAAGAAGCTTTTTATGGAAATTTTGTTTAGACTCAGAGCTTTTCCAGAAGAGTGCTGAGTGCTGTTGGCAGTAGCGAAGTCTAGTAAACGAAATATGAAAAAATATTACTTTGACGACTTTCTCTCAGTAGATATCGCCATGAAAAATTTCTCAAAAATCTGTTTTGTTTTCAAACTTGAATCTTTCATTTTTAATAAACAAAAATGTTTGCTGGGTGTCTAAATAAACTTCACTCGTTGTTCAATAAAATGTTTACTGGGAACAAGAACACACAAACGAATAAATTTATTACAAAATATATGAATTTGCATTATGAAACTACAGCTTTGGCGATATGGGGCCAAATGTACAGCAACGGCCTAGGCAATACGCCTAAAGCTAAATGAACGAAATGATTTTATGTGAAAGACTATAAAAATGGGTTGCGTTTTGTTTGGGGATTAGAAAGCTATTCATACGTGAATTATTATCTTGTTTTCTTTTCTTGAATTTTTTTTCCTTTTTCTTTTCTCTTGGTTTCTTGGTGTTATGTTATATGGATGTGTGTGTGTGTGTTTACGACCCCGTGGGTAGTCAGTTAAATATTTAAGTTTGTTTATGGCATTTATTTAATTTGTTTTTTAGGAATTTAATACGTTTAAATATTATTGAATTGTAACTTTGTGAGACAACAATCATAAGATTTCTTTTATGAATGTCATAGTGTGTATATCCAATGTTAATTTAAATAATTATCATGTTCTCGAAGTAGTTTTTGTTTTATTTAAATTGGAAATATTTTTTAAACATTTAAACTAATAAAGCTACCAATAGATTATCAACTTGGTGTTTGACAGACAGACAGCAATTTGTTGAAATTGAATTGGCATAAACGATAACATGATCCCTTAGTTACATACATATGTACATATGTAATTACATCTTGACATTTGTAATTGTATGCTGTCATCTTAAATCCATTCGGACAATAATTATATGGCATGTGATTGCTTAACGTACATGTGTATGTTGCTCAAGAATCGATCGAATGAAAATTCAATTCAATCTTATTGAAAGCTTAAAAAGCATTCTCATACATAATTAAATAGCACTACATACATAATTGGTCATACATACATACATACATACATAATTGGTCATTACAATTCTTAAGCTAGGATTGCGACCTATAAGTACGGTCACCTACAGTTTAAAGTCGACTCTGAATGACAGATAATTTTGAAAAACTTCACATAAGAATTTTTATTTACCCTCGGATTTTTTGCCAGAACTCTGCTCAAAGGCAGTCGCTAACGGATGTTATTATATTTCGTTTTGTTGAATATGCTTGACTTGGAGTTTGAACTGAGGTCTTACGTCTAATAAGCCAGTACACTACCTACAAGCACTTACGTCCGGTATTAAGGTGAAGGCCATTTAAGAGTTCAAATTTAAAAATCCATTGACCCTAATTGTTGCGGCCTTCTCATTTTCAAAGAAATATGTGCTTATGATGCCTCCGTTAAACAGGCCGCAACAAACAGTCACAGAACTTTGAATAATAAAAGTATGAAGACAAATGGCCTTTTCAACAGGGATGCTCAAGCGAAGGTACAATAAAAGACAAATCCAACAAGAAGAGAAATATCTCCTCTTGAACATTAAGCTGCTGCTGTTCTACCACTACAATGCAAGAAGTCGTCATGTTTGCATTGGTTCTGTAAGACCATGTGCGGGTGTTCCGAGCTTCATCCCATTTTTTTTTTTTTTTTTTTTTTTTTTTTTTTTTAAGTTGCCATTATCGTACAGTTTCTAGTTGGCCCATCTAGCGAAGTAAAAACGAAGCGAATGGTCATTCGGCTTGAATTCTTGAACCAATGAACTTTGTAATAAAGAGATTCTTGTCCAAAATATGACATAAACCAGCATGTGATTTGTCAAGTTCATGCGAACGATGGTCACCTTCGTACCCACAGCTTCGATATTTTCGAGTGTACGCACACGCTCACTTCATGGCGCTCCAACAATGCAACCAATTTCACGAACTTTAGCAATAAACTTGGGTATACCGGCCACTGTTGGTCCTTCTCTGTGACCAATTTTTGTATAATATTGTCGTTGCAGTTCCCGACTAATTCTCTTTGTTTCGGAAACAAATTTCCAATAAATTTTAACGTTGCTCAAGCGTAAATCGATTAATTACACTCCGAGTACATAATACACTGAGTGGCGAGATCTACAGTTTTTTTACTCGCAGAGTTTTTACCAGAAATCCACTGATAGGAAGCTGCCGAAATAATGGCTGAATTTTGTGACAGAAGAGAATGACATAAGTATGGCCAGATAAGAAATAACCGTTTGTTCAAATTTAAAACGATAGATGGCCTATCCGATACTCACTTTTCCACCATTTAATTTACTTGATATGTTGTAGTTGTTCTAATCAATAGTTTAAAAATACAAATGTTACCTTAACTGTTTAATTATTTATTAACCATTAAACGTTAATAAATATGTACCTTTTTCCTTAGGATACACAATTCATATTATAATGTAGCAAACATTAAGTTCTTTTGCTGTTCATATGTTTGAACGTAGGAAATGTAATTTTTTTTTCCAGATTTCAATGTAAAGAGTTAACCAATTAGAGTAATTTTTATTTCATAAAGAGACATAAGAATTATATTCCTTTAAATTGAACAAAATGTGTCTTGTTTCTACGGAAAACTTAATCCTGTGATGAGACACCCTATACAACCTTCCTTATACGGCTATATGACTAACGTATAGGTGTGCTTGTGAATAAGTTTGCACAGCCTATTTATGTGTGGCTTTGCAAGTAAATGGATTTAATGTCAGATGTGCGGATGTACGGATATGCGATGCAGAGTGAATGAGTGAATATTAACAAAAACCACTTAATTAGCTTTTGTTGTAGCAAATTATCAGCACCATTAAATATTCAGGTTTACTAATAGGCTTTAATGCATTTTTCTAATTAAGACCTGCCAAGCGAACGGTAAAACAAACCGGACGGTTGCTTAGCCAACTGGGTTTCTTTTTTTCCTATTTTTTTTCTTTTCTTTGTTATTATGTGTGTAGGAAACCAGACAAACTGCCAGGCAATAAATGTTTTTTTTAAGCACATTTTAGACCTCAAGACATATGCGTCTTTAAGTATACACCACAGGAGTGTTGGTAGCACTTTGTTTATAGTTCCTGTAAACAGGCCATAAACTGTTTATTCTTTACTGTATACAGTTTAAACGTTTATGTGTGAGATTCTTCTTTAATATCTCATAATTGTGCAGGCGAAAAAACAAATTAAATTTTACTGCCTACTAGTGTATTACATAAAAACCTTAGGTTTTCCTTCTTTCTTTTTTTTTTGTATTAATTTTCTCATCTTGGTTTGCTTGTATCTCCTGCAGCCAATTTGGGATAACATTTTACAAAGAAAAATGTTTATGAAAGATTCGTATTTTTTTCTTTCATTCTTTCTTTCGATATTTTTATGATGTATAGGATATTGCTTGTTTTCATATTAATTTCTATTTTTATGGTTCATAATAATCAGCATTCACCTTCCTGCAGTATTTTTTTCTAATATACGATGAAAAACAAACCAATTTCTATTCTTTGTATCCATGGCTTCAGAAATTCTATGAAAATAAGTTGTGAGCAAATTATACAGAAAGTATTAACTTCATTTCACATTATTGTTGTTTTTGTTTTTTTTTTTTTTTTTTCTTTAAGTACGTATGTATTCATTGCGAAGCATAAATTGTTATTCCCATTATCGTCTGTGCTCAGTGTAGGTGTTTTTTTATTTCGAAAACAATACACATAATTTGTCGTAAGAACAGGACTCGATAAATTTTTCCTTAAGTGCATGCGTTTAAGTAAATTGAAACACAATTTTGAACACAATTTTCTGAAAATTTGCAGGGACTGTGTATTCACTATTCACTGTAGTCGCAGTAGTCTAGTAGGTCATATGTTGGCTTATTAGACGTGAGGCCACGGTTCAAACGCCAGGTCAGACATATCCAACTAAACGAAATAAGAAAAACAATTTCTTCGGCGACTTCCTCTCATCAGATTTCTGGCAAAAACTCTGAGAGTAAATAAAAATTGCCATGAAAAGTTTCTCAGAAATCTGTCGTTCATAGTCGACTATAAACTGTATGTTCCACACACAACATATGTAGTGTGAGAAACTAGGTCGTAGTCCATGTATGTGTATTCACTACTGATTACTTGGATTTCTTTTCTTCTGAGCACATTCTTCCCTTATCTGCTGTTATATTCTTATAATATGCAGTGAGTAATGTTCATATAATACGATGAATATATTGAAACGATAGTGATATAGAAACCGAATCAGGCAGCAACGCTATGTTACTGTGTATATGTATGTGTGATTCGAAACAATCAGAATGAATGATTCTATGATCCAATCTGTACAAGTGGTGCAGGTGGTATCGAATGGGCCATCTCATCGTTTTAAATTTGAGCCATCGGTTATTTCTTATCTGGCAATACTTATGCTATTCTATTCTATTATAAAATTCAGTATGTTATCTTCAATGAGCGTTGAAATTTATTTTAAATTTTTATTTACAAAACAAAGAAAATTTGTCGGAAATTGTACGAAAATCTTATACAAATTTGGTGCGAAGGACCAACAGTGTCTGTTTATTGTTAAAATTCGTGTAATTGATCTCAGTTTTCAGCGTTCTCGTACACTGAGAACACCCTAAAAATATCGTAACTCGAACTGAGAGTGTTGAGAAGGACCAACAGTGCCTGTTTATTGTTAAAATTCGTGAAATTAATCTCAGTTTTAAGCGTTCTCGTATAGTAAGTACACCCCAAAAATATCGAAACTCGAACAGAGAGTGTGTTTATGAATTCATCAACATCAACCGGTCGTAGTTATTAAGAATTGAACATTTCACGCACCAGTTTGCATTGAATTTTCCGAAAAGGACTCGCTCTGACGTTTTACAAAGATTAATTGGTTCAAGAGTTGAAGCTGCTTGACCATACACTTCGATTTCGCTTCGTTAGAGGGGCCAGCGTGAAACTGCACGATAATGTCGATTTTACCAAAAAATTATCGCCTTTGCGAATGAAGCTCATTTTCATTTTGGTGGGTTTGCGTTAATAAGCAAAATTGCGGTATTTGGGGCAAAAAACCCACACTTAGTCATACAGAAGTCAGTGTATACATTACGTTCGCTTGGTATGGCTTGTAAGGCGGTGGTATCATTGGCCCATACTTCTATGAAGTCAATGCAGACTTCATAGACATCCATTTTTTTTATTTCGTGAAACGTTTGATGGAAATTTTGATGTCAATTGGTCGCCAAGAAGCTGAGATTTGATACCGTTGGACTATTTTCTGTTAAGCGCTTTTTGAGAAAACTGTTATGCTGACAACTCAGGGATAATTCAGCATTTGAAGGCCAACATTAGTGATGCCACGACCGAGATACAACCGCATACTCTCGAAAAAGTGCACGACCGATCGAAAGAGATACTGTGGGGCCAGCAGCGACAGCCATATTAATGAAATAATATTCCATTTCTAAACGGAACAATTGTACTTTACAACAAAGCGATAAATTTTGCAAAATTTCAAAGCGTTTTTGTTTCATAGCTGCTTTAAATTTAAACTTTTAAATGAGCCACCCCTTTACGATAGTGTAATTGTTTAGATAACGGTCACAACTTATGTCGCGTGTAATATAACGATCGCCAAAGTTTTTTCAATTATAAGATCGACTGAAGTATACTTTTAAGATTGCTTTTATGGAAAGTTTATTAAAGCGGTGTTTATAACTTGGTTTTTGGTTTACATATTATGATTAAAATGGAATTGAATATAAACTTCTCGTAAAAAAAGAAATTTTAAATTCAATAAAGCCATTAAAGTTTACTTACGTTCCCACTGTGACTGTGCGAAAAATTACTTAGAAATTTATTGAAAGCATTTACCAACTAAAAACATTACAAAAGTTGTAAGTGAAAATAAATAAAATAAAAAAAAAAGTTTTTAAAAACTCCCATTAAAAATTTTTTTTTGTTGATGTCACTTTATAGCCACTCTGCCCACTCCAGCCACCTATTAAGCATTTTCACAAGGAACACTTGAGAATTTCTTTTGAAGTTGATATATTACGGTCAGATTTTCTTTTGAATTTTATTTACTGTATGCTACGTTTTTTCAGCTTTCTTTTTCTTCTCTTTTGATATGTTTTTTTGTTGTTGTTACTTCTAAAGTTTACTTATGGTTTCTGTTTTTAGTGTAAAAATTGTTTCTTTTTTTTTCAGCTGTCCATCGTATTCGGGCGTTATAATTTATGGTACTTATGAAAAACGCACTTTTTCCCCCTTTTTTTTTTGGTTTCTTCCTGTGGAACATTTAAAATAAATGGTCATTTTAATTTTATATGAAATAAAAAGATGGTGACAATGACCGTAACATGAAAAAGGTGGATAAATGTATGAAGAAATGTGTAGCAAAACATGGCGAAATAAAATTGCTAGGTTGTCGTAAATATTAGGTTAATGCTGGATTTTTCTTTTTCCTTTTTTTTTTTTTTGTTTGTTTGCTTTTCCATTTATAATTATTTTTCTATTGCATAAATCTTATGGGTTGTTAACGCTAAACCGAAATTATTTTTTTTTACTCATTTTCACTTACTTGCCCAAAGAGCAATTAATTTAAATTAATTTCTTTTTCCCTAATGATGATATAATTTCAGTCACAAGACATTTTCACAAAATTTATTAAGCTGTCGCGTAGATCTTCGTATGGATAGCCTTTTTTTACGGTTATAAATTAAACAGTTATATATGAATTGTTACCATTTAAAATGCAAATAACGACCGCTACCCTAAATGGTACAGTACAAGAATTTAACGGCTATTTAGAAAAAAGATAGGCAAGGTTATAGCCTGTATTCCTATATTAAAAATCCAACATTAGCTTTTCAACGAGTGACTACCATCATACAGTAGTCGCTGTAGTCTATTAGGTAACGTGTTGTCTTATTAGAAGTGAGGTCACGGTTCAAACCCCAACCCCAAATCAAATAAAAATATTTCCTCAGTGACTACCTGGCACATTTCTGGCCAAAACTATGAGAGTAAAGAAAAAAAATTGACGTAAAAATTTATTCAAAAAAAAAAAAAAAAAAAAAATATTTGTCGTTCGGAATCGGCTTTAAACTGTAGTACCCGATACTCATGTACGAAATTAACACAAACAATATAAGTGGTGGTGATCTAGGTCGTAATACTATCTGAATGGTGCATGAATACCGTCAAAGTCATTTAAAATCATTTTAATATTTGTTTTTGAAGGTGAACCGTCAGTGTCATGCTATCTGTCTCTAAAAACTTGTCTATCTTGCTGGTGTTAATGGTTCAAAGTGCATTTATACCTTATATTCCAAATTGTTGTGAAGGTCGTACTTTTTGGAACTGTTTTTCCAAGACCTTGTCATCTGCAGTATACTTCTCGATATGTTTTTAAATTCAAAGACAACAAACCCGAAGAATTTACTTTCGAATAAGGAATGTTTTCGAGTTAAAAAAGCAAAATTAAAATACTATCATTCCACAACTCATTTGCAATTGGTGATTACAACCTTTCAGTCACGATTACAACCTAGCTTCTCACACCAGTTATGTTCTTATGTATAATTTTATATATGTGTGGCGGGACCTACAGTTTAAAGTCGACTCCGAAGGACAGATTTTTTAAGACACTTTTTGGCAATTTTTTTTTGTTTATTTTCAGATTTTTTTTACCAAACATCAGCTGAGATGAAGTCACCAAAGAAAGTTTTTTTCCATATTTCGTTCTGTTGAAAAAGTCGGACCTGGGGTCACAAACTCAACTATTGCAACCCAATTCACAGAGAGCATTCTTTCTAGGTAAGTAACAAATAGTTGGAACGTTGTCATCGCATTTTTATTTAGAGAAAACTAATTAAAGCAAAGAATTAAGAGGTAGATAGGGAAGAAATGCTTTCTTATGTTCTTATATATTTATGCCTGGTTGGTGCCTTTAAAAGAATTTAAAGCTATGATTGCCAGCTATCTGTTCGTTTTAATATCCATTACTACTACTTAAGATAAGATATTCAGTATGTGTTTTAGGTGTTTGAAAGGTAGTTGGGTACCTTGATTTACACAGAAATCTTTACATATTCTCATAAAAAAGCCGGAGTTTTATCTACTTTCTTGTTATAAATTAAGATTTGTTACTCCTTGTTTCAATCATGGCCTCACATCTAATAAGCCACCACAATGCCTCATAGACCAAGTGCCTATCTCCTGCTAGGAGCAGATATAGGTTATTTGGCTCTCCATTACTTGTCAGCTTGACGAAGCTATCATC
>QOCX01005589.1:0-12619 GCA_005959815.1 Sarcophaga bullata | reverse complement strand
TTTTATTCATAGTATTCTCTATGTATACTAAATTCCCTACACCACTGGATGTCATACATACCCATACCATGACCGAACCCCCTCCATGCTTTACTGCGGCTTGAACAATTTGCTCGGAAAATTCAGATTTTTTCTATCAAAAATTTCATTTTTGCTCTCGTCACTGTACTGAACTGTCTGATTTTCCGTACTTTTTAGCAAACTCCCTACGTTCAAATTGGTTTATAACGGATATGAAAGATTTTCTTCTAGGAACTCGTCCATACACGTCCATTTGTGTTGTAGCTGCTCTACGCATTATGCTGCCCAAAATATTTAAAATTTGTTTAAAAAATATATTGTAAACATGAATGTCTAAGGTGTACAGTTTCTTTTGACGCTCACAGTATATACGGGCTTCATTAGTAATAATAGTCTCTATTGCGACTTTCGTTCTAATGGAATGCTTTCGTTCGTATAACTCTTGCAGGAGTAGTCATTAATGTGCCTATGACAAACACTTATCATGAAGAGGTGGATGATTTTGGTCTCTTATTTCCTGCCAGGATAGCCTCTTATAGGGACTAATTAATCTCCGATTAGATATTGTCAATAATTCATTTTTCATAAAATATTTAAAAATCGGACTTACGAAGTAAATATAAACATCAGAACATTTGAGGAATAGATAATTTCATGAGCGTTATGAATCCAGAGAAAACAAAAGAGATAAAGTGATACTTTAAAGAGCCGCTAATCATCCATCGCGAAATAATAACAGCTTAATAGGTAGAACCTGTATTTAATACTAGCTAGCATTTGCAAGTATCATCCGGCGGAAAAGGATTAATATATACGTATACAATACGTTGATAAATATTTACTAGTTTTTGCAATCATTGTCTAATTGATTTGTTGTACTGTTTCATAAAGACACTTTTTCTATTGGTCGTGTAAATGAAACTTCGAAAGAGAGAAAACTTGAGAATGACATTCATTCTACTATTGAACTATACAAAGTCATATATTTTGCAAAAATAACTCTATTTTTGAGCGGTATTTGAAAGATCTTAAGTGTATTTCTAAAATAGCTGTTGAAACACTTACAATTAAATTACACTTGGTGACATATAGATCGGAAGTGAAGAGAGAAATTCTTCGTCCACATTAAGATTAATCGATGTCAGTTTTATCAGATCGATCGACGCAACCGTTTTTAAATTTCTTTTATTTAAAAATCATTCTTTCCAGTTACTGAACATAATTTTTCAGATCAGCTTCTCAACCAGTGCTTAAAAATTTAGAGTGCTTTCATGCTCCCCTATCGTTCTCTATACGATAATTTTACAAGCTTGCGGTGTTGACCCTTTTGCACATATTTCGAGTACTGATATACATACACACATATACCACATTAATTCTTACGATTATGGTCGCATTTAGGATATAAGAATAAGGATCGCAATTATATGGACTGAGAGTAAACAAAAAAAAAAAAAAAAATTTGCAACATGGAACGAATGAATAGCAAAATAAAAATTAAACAATCTCCACGTTTTTCCAAATGAAAACAACAACGAAATACTGGGTCAGTGAAAATGTAGGCGAAAAATGTTTCAAACCATGAATAATTTATACGGCAATAGCTACAGCAAGCATAGCATATTTATGAATGAGTGTGTGAGACTGTTAGTGAATTTGTACACAGATTTGTTTGCGTATTATTTAAGTCAACATCATGAACTACTACATGAGCTACTACACAGGACTACTTTATGCGAAACAATTTACCTATTTTTTTATTTATTTTTTTTCCGTTATAATACATATTATATACATACATATCATATGTACACATAGATCGTATGCATGTATTATAAATGGCAAAAGGATTTTGGTAGAATTCTTTTGATTTTCAAGTGATTTTAGTGAATTAAATTAACAGTCGTATCTGGTTCCGAACTGACGTGGGCATGACAAATTTTAAGATTTGCTTTTTAGTACATTTAATAAGAACCACAAACATTTGTGAAACGGTTATTAAATATAGGTTTGTGACTGTTTGTGATGTTAGAAATTGTAATTTATTTTCCATTCTATCATTTTATTGTTAATGTGTTGCCTTTTAGAAAATTTCAACCACCTAAAATATGTTGCTCATCTTATTGGAACTATGAATCTATTTTGCTATTGCTGGTAGCGGATTTTATGCAATTTCTTTCTTTAGCATTTTATATTCCCCCCTTCGTGCATTAAACCAAATGTAACTTGGAAATTACTACCAGTAGTAATTGTAGCTAATGGTTGCATTGTGATTTTATTCGTTGCACTCATTGTTATTAATGATGTTGCAATTTTCTAGATGCGCTTCAATTAGAATTGCAAACTTTTTAAGTTGCGCTTTTCTAAAGTTGACTTGATTTATAAACAAAAAAAAAAAAAAAATATTCGATCAGGATATAAGTACATATTAATGTACAAATTTTAAGTTATGTACATTGAATAAATGGTACAACTTAAGCTCACATGTATACACAATAATTATAATGAATTTTAAATATTTTACGTGTTTTTTACTTTTATTGAATTTTTTTAATGCAGAATTTTCTTTGAAGTATGCATATATTCTCCAACAAAAAAATTCAGTTTTCTTTTCTAATTATCGAATAATTAAAAATTTTCTCTTCAATTAACAATATTTATTTGAGGTATCAAGTACCATTTGCACAAATATTAGTAATCATAATTGCCATTGCATTCTTTGAGGAAAGCATCTTTTTTTAGCAGTTTTCATTAATCCAGTGTTTCCATATAAGCAGGTGATTGGCTTATTTTAGCCGTTTTAGGATGATATTTGTTTCTTTGTAATGTTTAAAACAACGCCCTCTAGAACGCCCACTGTCTTACCTTTTAATAATGTTCGTTCTCAGATGCATACATAATTGGTCATTACAACCCTTTAGTCAGGATTACGACGTATACATGGGTGGCGGGACTCTACAGTTCAAAGTCGACTCCGATTGACAGATTTTGGGATACTTTTCATGGCACTTTTATTAACTCTTAGAGTTTTTGCCAGAAATCTTGCTTGAGAGGAAGCCGCGAAGAAATATTTTTTGTTCATATTTCATTTTTGATGTCTGACCGGGGATTCGAAACCCTGGTCTTTCGTCTAATAAGCCAACACACTACCTACTAGACTACGGCGACTTCATATTTTTAAGCATTTTATGCAAAAACACGCTTAAATAGTTGTTGTATTTTACTTCTAACAAATTGCATGGAAATGGCAAAAGTAGTTGAGTCTACAACAGTTCAGAAATTCTGAGCAAATTTCTAAGTAAATTTTACCTTCATCGATCCGTTGAATACGGAACCAGATTGACATAAGATACCAGATTTATATTGATGATAACACCAAGCTCTCAATTTTTTTTCTTAAATCATAAAGTCAGGCCGATTGTTTACATATATACGGAATGAAAGAGGCTTTAGTATTGATCCCTGTGGAACATTTCTTCTAACATTAAGCAGGTCATACGACATGTTGGATTTTTCCGTCATTGGAAGAAAATAGGGATGGCAATTTGGCAGTCTTTGTTTTTTAAAAATTTTCAATAACGATCACACTTCATTAGTTGAGATGTTCATTCATTTTACATTGTCCTAGCGTTTGACTAAGCGAATACATGCAAAAAGTCTGTCTTTATGCATGTAAGCCCTTTTCGTTAAAATAGGATTTTAGATGTACTCATTGAAATACGTTTATAAGATATAAATTTATTAGTCCACAAACAGAATTTGAATAGCACAACAGTGCTTAGAGCCTTTGCAGTAAAAGTCTACGCTCAGTTGTATCAAAAGGTTTGGTGTAACCTAAAACGCTACATTATTTTCATCCAGTCGCAACCTAAGCTAAGCATTCATAAATAACAATTGCCTATCAAGCTTAATTGCCTAAGTTCCAGAAAACTGCATTACGAGCCAATTTTAAAAAAGCACACTTGGCCAAAAGAAAATAATGCGAACAAAGAGCAAGTATCTTATATACGAGGTCAATTGCTGGAAGAAGTGTGTCTGGGTGGGAATGAAGGTATCAAAGCTGGTATTTCTTATCGTATGAATAGAACCAAGAATACGGACAACAAACTCCACACACTCTATTTTTCTATTTTGTGTAAATTTATTAGTACCATTATCGTTTTTTGTGCTGTTAACTCTGGGCCAGCGTCAAGTCCCATGTATAATTTCTGTACATAAATCAGTCGTATTCAATAGCATAGTGTCCATTGCAGGGAATGTTTAATAATGAAGTCCTAATTTTTTCCCAATTTTAAGGCTCCCCATTTTTCTCAAACAAGGCTGAAGTCACCAGTCAAAAGGATGTGTAGGTCATTTTCCTCTTAGGCAGTAAAGAAGTAAATTCTTTCACTATTCAATTTGATGGCGCATGGTATCTTTTCTAGTTATACTGCAAAATCTTTCTCGATCGCCGTTATTTTATTGTTGAGAGAGAGTTTTACCATTCACTAATTAAATTAAAGCTTGCCTATTAGAATCGACTGAGGACTGCATCAATGAACCGATCTATTGCAACATATACATAATATATCGGACCAAAAGTTAACCAAATTGAAAGAGATTATAATTTGCATTTGAGACTAAGTAGAAAATTATAATTATTTCATTTCCATGAATATTAACCTTAATCCTACGGGCATGTCTTATTGACATAAGCCTTTAAGACTCATATATAAAAACTACGGGTAATTTTAGCAACAAACAGCTCCACTCCTTACAAAGTCTAAACGGAATTAATATTTTTAACTCTTATGTTCGGATATATGAATCACTTCATTTTTAATTTGAAGATAAAGGCATTACCCAACGTTAAAGTAAGCAAAACAGAACAATCAGCTTTTGCATATGAAAGTTTACTTTGTATATGAAAGGTAAACATTTTTATTAAGAGAAGATACTTTACAAATATATGAAGACTGATTTATTCAGTCAGTTACTATTTTAATATTTTCTAATTTTTTTACTGCATTTTTCAAAACATTTGTAAAATAAAAGTCTTGAAATTTGGTTGTGATATGTCAGATATATCTCTTATTACATTGATTTGATTATCAACATGAACCTGACAGGCTCATGTCGGTAAGATTAGAAAAATTTATAAAAAACATATACGGAATGCCTTCAGATACTCTTGGTGTTCTATAAAAATTATTTCTTAAAATATACTTGGAAGTTTTGAATGCAAATCCATCAAATTACTCTTTATTGTGTGCCACAATCCGATTTGAATGGTAATTAATAATAATTTGTAAGTTAAATCTATCAAATAAGTTATTCAGTCAGTTTCGTCAAATTACAATGGACGACCATAAACAACAATGTGTGCTTGTTAAATGGATTCTGGAGTAGTTGGAAACTGACCCTAGGGATAAGTAGGTACGAGAACAGAAAAATGTTTGTATTTGAAACGACACTAATCCACATGAGATCCAAAACGGTTCAATGTATTCCAAAGAAGTCATTGTATGGTGTAGACTTTAGGCTAGCGGTGTCATTGGTTCATTATTATTAGATAGCGACAATGGTCAGGTCAACAACGAGCACTATAGTTAGGTGATTACCAACTTCTTGTGGCCTGAATTGGATGATATGAACACCAACGTGCTACACAGTGCATGCTGTATTGGAAATTTTGTACGAATAATTTAAGAGCATTTAAGAAGTTATCTCAAGTGGAGGTGATGTCCCCGTTGTCTTTTTTCTTGTGAAAAGTTTTGTAATTCGAGGGTGTACGCAAATAAAATACAAATGAAAGCGATCATTAAAGACAACATTTCTCGTTATTTATCACAGGTGGTATTTCATAAAGGTGGCTACAACATGACAGTTCTGTTAAGGTTTCTATTAGAATACCAAGACCTTATCAGGATCTTGTAACAGATAATTTACTATACTTTGAGTTTGACTTCTTGTTCAAGTGATATACTCTGTTGTCACTGTTTCAATCTCCAAACTTTGGATTTTAAATCGTAGCTGTAGGTGAATTTTACAATATCATTAGGGTTTCAATTTGCAAGAATTGGATTCGACTAGAATCCAGTCGTTTATAAAGCATACATATGTATGTGCTTGTAATACTTTACACTGATATGTACATTCATATACATATGTAAAGCGTATTTTATATAAAATTTTTTTAACAGGGTACAGAAATAGGAAATAAAATTCAAAACTCTATGTATATAGAAAGATTTATTTCTTATTAAATTTATTTTTAATGAATTTTATTTTTTTTTATTGATTGATTTAACAAAATTCTTATGCATACAATTGAATATAAAATTATGTCAATACAGAATACGCGTATGGATTAGAATAATGCATATTCTAGATTTTATGTGTGTATTTTAGCCCTTTAACTTCTTTTTAGTTGTATGGTTATATTGTTAAAATATAATTAAATAAAATAAATCGTTTTCGTTAAATAAATAATAACAAATCACAATTGAAACTTATATGACTGATGTTATCAATATGATAAGTACCGTATATGTGTGTGTATGTGTATGTGTTTTTATATTTAAGAATTTTTTATTTCGATTTATTATGAAATATATGTATGCAGGACGTCAATCCTGAATCAGCAATGCGATGTCACTTCTTTCGTATAAATCGTATTCCAAATAATGAAATTCATCGAAATTCATTGTAACGGTGATACAAGTGGTCTCATGACGAAGGGAACTCATTTGCATGACTCGGTGATTAAGGTAAAGCATTTTAAAAGAATATAAAAATAATGAATAAAAATAAAAAAAGAAATAAAAAATACAAAAATAATAATAATAATAATATGATAATAAAATAATAATAATATAAAAAACTATAATAATTATAATATATTGATTGAATAGGATAAGATGATGATAATTTATTAGTATTTAGTAAAAGTAAATTTTTTTTATTGTGAATGTTTAAATGAAATTGTTGTATGTTTGAGTAGAAGTGCGCGAGTGTATGTGTTTGAATGTATTAGGTTCGCATGAATATTGATGCTTAAATAAATAAAATTGAAAATAGTTTCGTGAGAGTGTAAATTCAACTATGTTTGTTGTTTTGTTTTTAATTTTGTTGGTGTGTATATAAATTTTCGTTAAGAAAATATTAATATGAGTTGGCTTATATGTATGAATGTATTTGTTTAAGTAAATGAATAAACAAATGCTCATGGCAATAATCTCGATTGAAACGACCCATGAATAGTATCATGCCTGTTGGATTGTGACGAACAAAGTATAGGAAGGGTTTGTCAAATCTTAACCTTGATGAATCGGGTACACGAGCCTGTCTTGGTCTTAGGGGTAAGGGAAGTTCCAAGTATTTAGGAATCCAATAGGTCCATCGTAAAAAACCACGACAAGTCACAGAGTCCTGGACTAGTGAAGCCAAAATCGATAATGGCCTCTGAAATAATCAAGTTGGTCGTCGTGGCAGCGCCTACGTCTTGTTTCGTTACGTAGTGGTGGAGCTGGATACATTTGCTACATGATGGGTGATCAGCGATTTTCTCTTCGCCATGTACCTGAAAGTATTAATTTTATCATATCGAGATAAATATCACGATTGGGAAAGAACCGGTAAGGCCGCCCAAGTCAGCATAATCTGATTTAAAGACGCCTTTTAGACCATTTTTTGTAGACCTAAAGTAGCATTTGATGAACGATCGGTGTTGAGAATCTAGGCAAATGAACCTCTCCATGCAGGCCGATCCATAAGTGAGGTAAGTATCTTGCTCCAGCCATTTTTCCGATATTGCCGTTTCTACGGAGCTGCTTTTCGAGACGATCCAAATTGTCAGATGGTGAATTAGAACTCACTGCCCGGGCATGACATAAATCAAGCTTGTTTATCTTGTATACGACCAAATGCTACTAACAGTGGACTTAAATTAGGTTCATAACGGGCTGTAAAGCCGCTCTTGAAAAGTACAGCTGGAATGGGTACGAGACGCCTTTGTCAACAGTCGGTTGGACTTGGAAGAACAACTCACCATCGCGATCTTGAGTTGAACCGGAAGTACAATCTGTTTGAACAGATTTGCAGAAATTGTAGCCAATGGACCATTCACCCACACGCTATTGGTTCGTAAATATTCCAAGACTTTTCCCATGGTGTGACGCTTTACTAACAAGTTTGTACGCCTGCGTATGATATCATTAACCTACATGGAAATTCACTTCTTCCACATGACCCGAGTACAGTTGTTGAGTTTTTTCCTTAAAGAATTGAAGAATTTTCCATTGGCTCGATCACTGAAAATTTCACGAACAAAAGCTGTGTGTGCAATATCACTGTCTGCTTGCCTTTTCAACTGAGTCTGTAATATTTTTGAAAACCAGATGTGGATTGAACGTTACCATATCGTCAAGCTTGAGTACATCGTTCAATTTCACCAGAAGTACTACCACGAGGCCCCTAAGAATACCATTGAAAGCATTGAAGTTAAAGCGAAAGGTGAAATAACGAGGACTCCTTGCGAACTTATTTTTTCCGACGTAATTGACTTCCAATAGCTAAAAGCCAGTTCATTACAAAGTTTAGCAAAAGCCAAAATATCTTCGTCTAAATTTTCTAGAGAAGCCTCTAAGCCTTTTGAGTTAATTGGAGATGGATTAGTCTGACAGGCGGTCTTGTGGCTTGGGTGGAAGCAATCATTAAGTTACTAAGTTGTGGTGCCCTGTGCATTGGCCTTTGTTGGGGCATTGGAATAACATAGGTTGTAACTTTATGGTGACATTCTCGGCTTGATTATTGACTGTGGCCGGTGCAGACTGTTTACTATAAAGGTGTTCCGACAGGCTCTTGATACAAAGCGTAAGCAGGCTTTGTTAAAGTATGAACGGGCTTTAGGGTATTCAAGCGTCGTGTAGTGGTAATTTTCGGCTGAGGAGTGGTTGTTGTTAAATTCGTACTTCTTGTGGTGGTAGAAGTAATTTCTTTTGATGGGATAACTGGAAATTTCGGTGCTTGATAACCGATCTGGTCATCTTCATCTTCTTTCGTCCTCTTCTTCATAATTTCCAGTTGCAGTGCTTTGTTAGTGCCGGTGGGCACATCTTGTCCAAATATTGAAAGAATTGGTTTTGGTGGTGCTAGCATAGGAAATATCCTGGTGTTTATTGAGCCCTTCACTCAACAGTTGTGGTTTCAGTCAAGTTATTTTTATTCTTTTGTTGGATTGAGTTGCGTTTAAGAGTATCGTTTCCGAAAGATGTTTCTAGTTTTTGAGTAGTTGTTTCTCCCAGTTTTATGTAGGGGTCCTCATCAATAGATTCACCTGTTTCATCTTCTTCTGAAATCAGGGGGCATTTAATTCATCCGATGTTTCTTCGCTCACCCGTATATGCGATTGTTGTGGTTCTCAAATTTTCACTCTTGTCTCTGCATATTTTCTGTGTTTCTTCATTTGATTCGGCTTCTTGGGTATTTATATTCGCAATTGTTTGTTACGCAGAATCTTGGATTTCATCGCTTGTGTGCTTGATATTCCGTAAGATTGTTAATTCCGTATTTGAATCAATTTCTGTAGACATTTGTATCAACGTCCTCAATGATGGTCGATTCCGAGTTTCTGTAAATGTGGAGTTCTTCTGGAATGAGAAATTCGGTAGTCTCAACAATTTTGTTTCCACATCCGGTAATGCGTCTTCCAAATCTCTCAGTTGATTCTATTTTGATTGAGGCGGTTTCCCATATCGCTAACATCAGTTTTTTCTTCTACTTACTTCGGTAAGATAATTCTGTAGTGCAGTTGCACAGTGTCCACTCAATCTTCCCTCATCGTAGTATTTTCAGTTTTCGAATCATTTCTGTACTTTCCATTAATTTTTCTCTTGAGTATCTTTTGTGTCTATCTTCTTGAATATGACCTTTGGATTTGTTCAATAGAAGTGTGTGTCTTCGGATAAATCGTTTACAGCTGTTGTAGTCTCCTGTTAAAGTGTCTGTTCAAAAAGAGCCTCCTTCTCTTTCGTCCTCGAATCTCTGCTGTTGCGCATATATCTCGGAAAGCGAAGGCATATGCGTTTTAAATGTTGTAGTCTCCTCTTCGGATTCAGTCGTAACATTCGGAGTAGAATCATTTTCGACGGATGACGTAGTCGATGTATCGGGCTCGTATTCTTCAACAACTTCTTTGAGAGTACTTTCCATGTTATTCAAATCATTCATTTCGGTAGCAGTTTCCTTACTAGATGATGAAACAGTCAATGCTTCAGTGGCTGTATAACTGTTCTCAGTTGTTGTAATTTGTTCTTCATCACTAAGAGTGAAGTGACTGGAAGTCATCTCTGAGTTCTGTGTTGAGGGTAAATCATTTTCTTTTTCTAGAGATTCAGTCGTATATTCTTCTAGTTGGTTACCAGGCAGTGTAGTTGCATCAGGTATTTGGGTTGTAACAAAATGGCTATGGGTAGCTTCATTGCTATGTTCACGATTGAAAATTGGTTTGTAATCTACAGGTTCATTGGCGTAAGTGGATGTCGAGATAGGTACAGGTACAACTGTTGGTTTTTTCGGTTTCATAAGGAACGATATATCGAGATGAGCTTGATTTGAATATCGATTATCGGTTGGATCTGATGCTTGCACTTTATGCATGTCATTAGAATTAGAAATTTGTTTAATGACATCTGACATAAGGAATGCAATTTCATCTTTGGTTTCGTTCGACGTCATTGTATTGTAGTCTGGCGTAGCTGTAATGGAACCATCAACCAATGTCGAGGCTACTGTTGCTGCTTGAGTTTGGAAATCGGACATGCTTATTTGTTCAGATGGTTTGACAACCTCCATATTTAGTTGAGGTTTTAGGTCTGCCACCAAAATTGTGTGGCTAAAATCTTTTTCATCGTGCATAGTGTTTTCGACTTTGGTCGGCACTGTTACAGGAAGTCGTGCTTCAATTTTTGACTGTTCTGATAAGTCTTTGTCAGTTGACTTAAGCTCTTCGGTTGTTTCTTCATTATCACTGAATCCATATGCGAACGTGGGTTGTTGGTTCACTTGCGATGTTGAATCATAAGTTGAAGTATTGTCGTCTGTTTGCTGTTCAGTTAGATATTCACCAGTAAGTTCTTCCACATTTTCATTTAATCTAGTCGTAGTTTCTGGAATTTCTGTACCAACATTGGATTCCTTGATAGCATCAGTGAATGATGAATAGCTTGGAAGCTCTGTTGTTTCAGAATCTTCTGCAGTATTGTTTTCAGTAGATGTGTTTTTGGTTACATCCGAAATTTTCGTTGTTTCCATTTCCCAAGCTGAAGTCGTATCCTGCTCTTTAACTGTTGTTTTATCTGAATTCGTTGTTGTTTCTAAATCCTGAAGAGTTGTAGAGAAGGTGCTGCCTCCATAGCTTGCTTGTTGGGGTTTAAATGTAGAAGGGCTATCATTCATCGCTGATTTATCATTTTCAGGATTTTCCGCAATTTGATCAGGCTGCTTAAGTGTTTGCAGGATTTGATCAAATGATTGTTGTGTATGCTTATCGTCTTCGTATGGTTTGGATGCTTGTTGGGTGAGGGCAAAGGACGTCAGAGGTTGTTTTTTGAATTGATTGAATGTAATTTCATGTGTTTGGTCAGTTAATATGCTATAAGATGGTACTGGATATCCGGAAGTGCCTGATGTCGATGGGACGTTCACGAATGTTGTGACCTCGGGTTTCCTAGTAGTTAGCCTAGTCGTTTGAATTTTAAGCCCGTTATTGTTAAATTCTGATTGATAACCAGGGAAATCTTGAACAATGAAAGATTCTGTTGGTGGAGTGGCCGTAGTCGATTCTGTTGGAACAGGTGATATAACCACTGTTGTAGATGGTTCGGGAATAGGTGTGGAAGTTGTTGTCGAAGTTGTTGTTGTAGTACTGGTAGTTGATGTTGTGGTACTAGTATGTTTGCTAGGTTTGGGACGTGGTCTATGATACGATACATGTTGGAATTTATTATGCAAGACTTCTTGGTGAGCTGACCCTTCAGCTGACAAGTCGGAGGAAGTTGTTGTATGTGGATAAACGATGTGTTGCGGTTGGTCTCGGCTATGCGGTTTCGGTGAAGGTTTCGTTTTTGTGCGACCAAATGAGGTTTTAGATCCTTCTCCAATTGAACTTGTGGAATGTATTGGTTGACGAGTTGGCTTCTTCTTCTTTTTCTTTGGTGGTTTTGCGCTTGAAGGTGTTGCTATAGTTGATGTTGAAGTTGGTGGTGTATTTGTTGTTGTTGACGCTTGTGTGGTAGTTGTTGTTGTTGGTTCTGGTGTTGTCGACGTTACTGTTGGTGCTGATGTAGTTGTAGTCGTTGTAGTCGGTGCAGGTGTTGTTGTTGTAGTGGTAGATGTTGTTGGCATCGTAGAAGACGTTGTAGAAGTAGGTGTAGTTGTAGGAGGTGATGGGGTTGTAGTTGTTGTTGTTGTTGTTGTTGTTGTGGTAGGCTTTCTTTTTATTTTTTGCTTATTAGCCTGAGGTCGTTTAGTAGTCGCATTTCCTCCATTTGGTTTCTTAACGCGATGTGACGTTGGATGGTGTTGCACGTGTACGGGTTTCTTAGCCAGATTTTCACTC
>QOCX01005588.1:0-12620 GCA_005959815.1 Sarcophaga bullata | reverse complement strand
AGTTTTTATATTAAAAATTATTTACATTAGCTTTACAAGGTATAGGCATTAATTTCTATTGTTTTATTTCATCTGGTGTAGGAAAATTTTACTTTTGAGGTTAGAATTTCCTTTATCTAAAGGATTATGATTTCTGGACTCCAATTACTTATCTCTAGAAGGTGTTAAAGAACAGAAAATTAAAAATCGGAAGATTTCAAAATGTGGCTAGAGCGAGAATACGCACTGGAATAGTAGATCCAAAGCCAATCAATTTATCATCAAACTCCGAAAGGCAGTTTTTTTAGAAACTTCTCATGAGAAAGGTTTGCCAGAAGACTGCTGAGTAAAAGGCACCAAAAACAATTTTTTTTCTTATCTCGTTTAGGCGAGATGTCTGAGGTCGGTTTTGAGATACGGGCTCACTACCAATACACTACCTACTAGACCACGGTGACTTCTTCTTCCTTCAGTCAGGATTACGGCCTAGCTTCTCATGTAAGAATTTTGTTCACTTAAACAGCTGTCCCCAATAATACCATGTGATTCCTATCCCCGGTCAGACATCAAAAACGAAATATGAAAAAAATATTTTTTCGGCGACTTCCTCTCAGCAGATTTCTGGCATAAACTCTGAGAGTAAATAAAATTGCCATGAAAAGTTTCTCAAAAATCTGTCGTTCGGAGTCGACGAGAAAATTAACACACACAACATAAGTGGTGTGAGAAGCTAGGCCATAATCCTGACTGAAGGGTTGTAATGGCCAATTATGTATGTATGTATTCCTATCCAATCCAGCCTAGAAAAACCGTGATGTCAACAGAAAAACAGAACACAACATTAACAAATACTTTGGGTCGGGACTGATCTTGAAGCAGTGCCCTTGGGCGCTAGCTCATCTGTTACTTAACCTTTCCAAAGACTTATTTCGTGTCGGTAGCTTTTCAAGTTGTTGTAAAAGGCCTGATATAACGCCAATTCCCAAAAAATAGAGAGGGGCTTACAACCACCAACTGACAGCAATACTTTTCAACAATCTAAAAAGAAACATTTCGAATGATCCTATAGGTCCATGTGAAAAAGGCCACAAATTTTCGAATGAAAAAAAGCCTAAGAATATTCCGCGCATATGTGGAGTCTATTCTTTTGTGCGGATATGATATCAGGCTAGTTTCGAATATAATCTGGCAAAATCTGCGTTAGTCTACCATTGCCTTGAATTCCCTTTTAATTTGCAATACAGTAGAGGGTATACCTCCTCTACCCAGCTTTCTTCTATCTGCTTGCGCGTATAGCCAATCCTATACCATTTTCGTGGTAAGCTCTTATGAGTTTTGTGCTCGAATGACGGTCACATGGCCAGCTAGTCTTAATACGTCCTTGCCTTAGTTCATTCTAAATAATTAGAATTGAGCACATCTTTAGATGTTGTAGACTTCAGTTTGGAAGATAACAACAAATTTCTACTGTGCTAGATACATTTCTCTTTCCAAAGCACCCTGCCGTGCTAATATCTCTCCATCCATTCTCTCGATCCATTCTTATCCCGCAGAAGTACTTCTATACTCTACAGATTGTTCACTTTGATTTAACTACTGAGTATCATTGGCTAGCATTTACTGAAATCATAGAGTCTACTGGTTTACTTCAGTAGACAATTAAAATGGGGGGTGGTGTGCTGAAAAGCAATTTATTGATTAGATCATGATGACGCTTGATGAGCCTAATATCAGGCTTATCGGCCTTTATTCTAACCGTTGTTCACATAATTCTAGTTCTCACTATCATCCCGCTGATATCAAACAGTGCCACCAGATCCGCTGTAGAACAGATTCTCAAAGCTGTGATACAATATAGGGCTCATCCCCTCAGTATTGGTTGTAATATAAAACAACATTGGATTTCCAGCTTCGCCAGAGATTCAACGTAATCAGCACCAAGTTTTTCTCAAAGTAAACACACACTTGAAATGCTTATTGAAGCAAATTTAGTATGGAAAATGATTGTGGATTGATCATACACCATCAGGAGTAGTGTGATTTCATTAAAAGTTCAGTGTTAAGCTGAATTCATGCATGATGTTCAAACAAAATATTTGTCCTGCTCTTTTCCTGAGGAACACAGAAAATATTTTTTTACGAACAAAAACTCTCACCTCGATCTAGGTCTTAGGTGGGAGTGGTAGCTTTGTTTACCAAAGCTCACTTGACGCCATAGAAAAGCGCAGTCCTTGTACTGACCGAATTCCATCAAACTAAAGAAGAAGTTGGTTAGCGCAAGCACTGCACATTTAAAGCACGACTACTCTACACTGGAGAACTAATCTGAAAGTTTGATAAACGAAGCGATATCTCTGACATCATTAAGCAATAACTCCGTTAAGCTGACAAGGAATGAATAGCCAAATAACCTGTAAATGCTCCTAGCAAGAGATGGGCATTGACAAAGAAAATGGATAACAGTGTCTTCTTCTTCTTCAGCAGATCTACATCCACGACAGAAGTCGTTAGATGGCAGCCTCATTCTTTCTGCGTCTCTTGCCATAATACAGTGACCTGTTAGCATGGCCACTGTGATCGAAATGTCACTACGTTCAAGTCCGAGTAATCGGTTGGTTGTGTCTTCTGGCAGTAGAGCAAGATTCTCTATTGGCCCAGGATAGGTTGGCGTTCACCTCGATTTGTTTTAATTTAATATTTTGTCCGGACAAACTTTAGCATAGCTGCCTACAGCTTATCATTTTTATACATTTACTGTCACTAACATTTGTTAAATACTGTGATGAATATTCGAATTTTATAAAAATCAATGCCTTGTATGCCATACAAGAACACATCTCTCTCTCTCTCTCTCTCACAGCAAAAGTATTAAAATTTTTATTAATTTTCTAAAGAAAACGTATTTAAGTTTCGATAATTATTTGCGTACATCTTTGCTAAACTAAATGGCAGACATAATACCCCTTATGTATGTATGTATGTGTTTTTCTATATTTTTATTCCATCTCTGGCTAAATAAACATTAGAAACCTTTTTTTTCCTCTCTCTTTTTTTTCGTATTCAAAATGAAACATCTTCAGGCTAAACTGGACATTTGAATACAAACGAATGTGCCACCCTTCTCCATTCCTATCATTTAATATCCGGTGGAAACAAAAGAATCCACAAAAAAAAAGTCGGGGTATAGAGAACAGACGACCAATGGTCAGACTAAGTAACTGTGACTGTAAGCGAAAAGGAACATTATGCATCCTGTAGTGGAATAAGGAATTGATTTTGGCATGATTTTCAATAATAAAAATACAAAGAAAATTATCAATTTGGAATACACAATCACACAATATAGTATATACAGTGAGTGGCAAAAGTAACTGTACACTAAAGATCAAATTCTAACAATTACCAAATTCAACTTTTACTTTTTTAAGGAAAGTGGCCGAAAAATTTGACATTTTTTTTTTTTTTGTTTTAATTTTAAAAACTGGCAAACTTTATAAATAAAAAAATAACGGTAATTTATTAATGATTTTTTTCTTTTTTTTTTTAATGTACCATTTCTTTTGACGCCCACTGTGCATATTGGGTATCTCTATGAGTATTGAAAAGAATTGTTTGTTACGCATAATTAAGTTGTGCCCGAAGACCAAATAGAAAATATTTGAATTGATAGGAAAAACAACAACAACAACAACAACAACAACAACAAAATTAAAAATAATCTCTTAAAAACAACCCCCCTTTATAATAATCAAACCATACCCTGTAAAATATCTTCAGAATTTCTTAAAAACAAAATAATAAATTACCAAACAAAATGGCTAAATTAACATTGAATTCAAATCGAATGGAATTGAATTGAATTGAAATGGAATAGGAATCGATTTCAATTCAATCCCAACAAAAGTGAAAATCCAAAACTAAAAAAAACTAACTTTTCTTAAGTTAAACTGTGTTATGAAACTAAAACGAAATCAATAAAACAGGATGTTTGTCCTTTAAGGTTGTTTGTTATTAATTTAAATCATTCAAGGCTGCTAGGAAGTCTCCCTCATATGCTTACTCTTTTGGTTTCTAGTCCTGATTAATTGGTTGCCTTTGTAACAAGCCTAACATTTTTCTCTTTCCCTATCCTATTTCCCTATCCTATCTTTGAGTATTTCTTATAATAAATGAGTCGTCTTACCTAAAACGTGGTTTTGCTGTGATTTAACTTTAGTTGTGTTATTTATTTTCTTTCATCCTCTCTTCCTTTTATCCTTTTCAAAACTACAAATACAACATATGTTGCCTTCTTTTGAGGCAATTATCCTACGTTTGATTTTGAAGAATTGCTTTCAAAACGTTTAGCAAGTGTTGTTGAAATTTTGAAACATTTTCAGAAAAAAAAAATTATTCACTGTCACAGTCACATTCACAGTATCAGTCACAGTTTCAGTCACTGATGATAGTTTTATTAGTTGAAAGTAATTACTCCACTTGAATTTTACTAATTGCCAGCGTGTGGTTCACACATGTAAATAAATTCATTACAATAATGACTTTTCTATGTTCATGTTCATTCCTTAAATGATTGACAACAACTGAAAATAGATTATTGTTGTAACAGCATTGTCAGTATCTTCGGCCTGGAGTATACAACTTTAGTACAAACTTTGTAGTACAATTGAACTTTTCTAGATTTAAGTTGTTTTGATAAGCATTCCACGTCCATTAAGTTCCAGAAATCCTCCGTGTAGCTGAAAAGTCGCAGTAGTCTAGTAGGTAATGAGTGGGCTTATTAATAGAATATCCTACAAATGTTGCTGAAGTATTTATTCATGGACATTCGTGCAAAAGACTCGCCTTCATATATGCATTGAATACGAAGACATGATGCAGAGACAACCAAGCAAGCAACCAAAACTTTCATGTGTTAGTACGATGGCGGCAATGAGCAACTGTTCTACAGTACTGGAGGTCGTACTCTATTTAAATATGTTGCATATAGCAGTGAGGATCAAGTCTGGTTAGGAGAATGGGAAACAAAATAGAAAGCAGTGTGTAGTTTATTAATAGGTCAAGACAACAGGATTGGTTCTAGAGCAAAGTGTGCTCAGTAAAACTTAAACAGAAAGGACTAATGAAGACATACAGTCAGGCTAGAAACCAGGTTTTCGGTTCATATTAAGGGAAGCTGAATACACATTGCTGCTGATATGGCCAGAACCTGTCTAGAAACTGTTAATGAAGAGATACAATCAGGCTACAAACCGGGTATTCGATTCATATGAGGAAAATCTGAATATGAATATACCGCCAGGCTATCAGCGAAGTCTTTGGTTCATAAGAGAGAAATCTGAATACAAATGGCCACTGACATAGTCAAAACATCTCCGTAAGGTGGGTGGAGATCTTTGGAAACCGAAAAACAGAGAGCAACGTAGACGCTTCTCAAACCAAATGGACTTTTTTGGTAATCTACTATGAAGAGATTTGAGTCCTTTGTAAGATTATGCAAAAGTAACCTGAGGTCAGACGTGAGCCGTTTGACCAGGCAATTTGATATTATAGAGCGCCCTAAACCAAACTCCATAAGAACACAGTGATATTAATTCATCCCAGAAGGAAACATCTTGGTGTGAGAATACTCCTTTGAATGGAAGAGATATTAAATGTATTCGGGCCTTTAAAATAGATCGTCTGGTCCATTGAACCATCACATGGCAATAATAACAATGTTCTAAACTTTTCGTTTGGATATTTGTCGGCTTCTCCCCATTGACTATAATAGTCTGACTGACGCTATTGATTTTTTGGCTTGTGATGAAGGTTTTCTGCCCAGCCATATTCCGAAACTATCTATCAATTGTCTAATATTGTAGCATTCTGCAGCATTCGCTAAGCGCTTCTTCATATATATCTCAAGCCAGATTTACGCGCTAATCTTTCCAGCTAAGTAGGTAGCGTTTTAGTTTTTTAGGCAAACGACTGTGATTCCAACCACAGCTAAAAAATTAAAAAAAATATTTCTTTCGACGACTTCCCATCCGCAATCTTCTGGCAATAACGCTGAAAAAAAATAAAATTACGATGAAAAGTTTCTTGAAGAAATCTGTTGTTTGGAGTCGACTTTAAACTGTAGGTCGCCAATATTGGTAAAGTGAGAAGCTAGGTTGTAATCCTCCCTAAAGTGTTGTAGCGACCAATTAAGTAAGTAAGGTAGTCTTTCGAGATCTTCTAGTTCCGCTTGATTATGTGACACTTTCCAAAAGAACAGATAAAGATCGTTCGTGTAATCTAAAGCCTGAAGTTGGCGTTTGTAATTCCACAAAGAACGCTTTCTTTCTGAAGAGACTTGGATGATGGAATCATTCAGCACGATGGTAAACAATGGAGGTGGTAAAGGTCTTCCTGTTTTACATCGGAGGTTGTAAGAAGTAGTTGGCTGATGATCAATCTGATCATTTAAATTTTATTTTATTATTAAGTATACTGTGATCGTTTCCTTAAGTAAAATTAAATATAACGCATCATTTTGATAAAGCCTCGGCCTTGCAAAATATCTAGCTTGGCTTGGTTGCAGCAGTCGATCCTTTGGAGGAGAAATCAGTGACCTTTTGGAATTAATCCCGATTGAATTATTTTATTTCCTGCATATAAGTTAAAAATAAACTCCCTTGGAATAGATTTATTAAAATATATTGGCTTGGGATTGAGAGGCATCCTGGTATAGAAAATTTTAATAATTTTAAATGAACAAGTGAATGCCATAAGTATTCTTCCATCACGTATACTTATTATATGTCACAGGCACTTTAGCTGTATATGGCGGCATGGCATATGAAAGTGTGTAAAATACAGGTCTTGTCGCGGTCATAAATATGTTTTCAGACTGTGTGGAAATTCTTCTTCTTTATTTGTTAACACATTTCAATGCTCACACATGAAAGTGCCACAACACGTTTTCTGCGAAAACAGAAAAACCTTTTTGAAAACATGGCAATGCATTCAGCAATGTCTGAGGGAAACATGAGCCATAAATTTCAAAACAAAAACAAAAAAAAAATTTCATCGTCATATAAAAATGCGAACACAATTTACTTCTGCTGTTGTTTTTTTTTCTCTTTGTTTCACAATTGTTTTTGGTTTAGAATGTTGGACACGAATTTATGTTGCAAGTTGGCAACTGAGATTTAAACCCTCTTGCATGCATTCCATAAGCCCGGAAAGAAGCTACTAACATTGCAAGTAGTGTGTGAAGGGCCATAAAACAGCAGATTACAGGAACAGGAGAATCCTAAGGCGTTAACCACAAAAGTGTGTCGTAAGAGTGTAGCAGAGTGTGTGTGTGTGTGTGTGTAAAAAGTGTAGAACTGCTACTTTACGTTTACAAAGCTTATGATGATTTTCCCTGCCAAGTACTTAAACTAGTTTTCGTTTTTTTCTATTCCTTTTTCTGCTTCTCTTATGCCACTTATTTTTGTTTCCTCTTTTATTTTATTTATTTATTGCCTGGGAAATATGAAGGAAAATCTTAATGAAACTGATTTGTTTTTTTTCTTTGGTTTGAAGCGAATTGCTTTTAAAACTGCAGCAGCACTTAATACCGAATTGCTGCTCGTCTAGAAAGGAAATGCTAAAGGTTTTCCTCTCAGCCAACGTTAGCCACTTAATCAGTGAACAGTGGAAGCTAAAAGGAATGGACAACATTGGTCATTACAACCTTAGCTTCTCACATTACTTATGTTGTGTGTTCTAAGGTTATAAATGAGTCGTGGGACCTACAGTTTAAAGTCGACTTCGAACACTAGCTTTTTTGAGGAACTTCTCATGGCAATTTTTGTTTGCTCTCAGAGCCGGAAATCTGCTGAGAGGAAGTTGCCGAAGAATTATTTTTTAAATTTTCATTTTGTTGAAGATGTCTGACCCAGGGTTAGAACGTTGGCCTCACGTCTAATAAGCCAATACATTACCTACTAGACTACGGCGACTATGATTGCGTTTATCAAGCTTTTCTAATAGCAAAAGGACATGGGAGTTCCAGTCTCTGTCCTTTAGGTTCTTCATTAATAAGTCGTACTCCATCATTTCTTGCACTTTGTTTTAGTGGAGAGAACCTCTTTGTATACCACAACCTCTATTACACCACTTCACAACATTTGCAAATTCATCCTTCATACATATTCTTTCATCCCCGTTTATCACTCGCATTTGATTTCACGTTTTTAGTTTCTTCTTCCTTTTTTTTTTCCTAGGAAACCTTAACGAGATTTAGCAATTTATGTTGCCTTTGTTTTCCAAATCCCTTTTGGTTGTAGGAGCACAGCAATAGCGAATGTTGTGAATGTCATCGTGTCCATGAAACGTGAAGACATTGTCTCTCTATTACACCACAGCTCTCTTCGTTTATTTTTTTTTCTAACGGGATTTGGTTAGTTGGTCTTATTATAAGTTTTTGAATTACAGCCAATTTTATTACTTGAACTGATTTGCATGCAACACGAATACTTTGTTGCATTTTAGTTGTTGTTTTTTTTTCTCTACATTTCTTTCATTCTCTTTGTTTTAAACGTTTCTTCGTTAGAGATTTACTTGCTGGTATTTGTTTACTGGTGTTAAACGTGGCAAGGGTGTTAAACTCTACGGTTTGCGTACAAATTTCTCTCGGTTATGGAATGAATTTAAGTGGATCTTAAGAGATTTAGTTTAATTGACATTTTATGGTTTATTTGTTATTTATTATGCGACATGATTTCGTTATAAAATAATTGTTAAGTCGTTGGAAGTTTTCCCATTTGGCAATTTCTTAATTCAAATTTAAAGGAATTTATTGGTGAACGAAACATCAGCACACATATTTCGAACATGTGAGGTGTTAATACCTTTAAGAAGGAAGCATCTGGGTTTATAATCAGGTACTAGACAAGCGAATTTATCTCTGTTAATACCGAGCAGGTCGTATACCCCAGGTTAGACATCAAAACAAAAATTCCAAAACTCAAAGTCAAAGAAAATTGCCATGAAAAATTTCTCAAAAAATTCTGTCATTCGGAGTTAACTTTAAACTGTACATAGGTCCCGCCTCTCATGTATAAAATTAACACACACAAATAGATGGCGCGAGCAACTAGGTACGGACTGAAGGATTGTAATGACCAATGTATGTATGTATGTATGATACCCGCCAGCATTCCGAAGTTAGCCGGGGCAATAGGATTGAGAGAAAACTCAATACAAATCGAGGCCAGTACATGACCAGGATGAAGCAAACAAAATAAAATTTCTTTTGATACTAAACACACGCAATTTTCCACATCTTCTGCAAACTGAAGCTATCACGGTTACCAAATAGCTCATTTTCCAGTTTACCAAATGTCGGGTGGGCCATCTATCGGTTTAAATTTGAGACATTGCTTATTTCGAATCTGGCAATACTTATGTCATCCTTTTCTGCCACAAAATTCCAAATATTATCTTCACTGAACGTAATGAATCGATTTACGCTTGAGCAACGTTAGAATTTATTGAGGATTTATTTCCAAAACAAAGGCAAGTGTTAAGAAATTGCATGAAAATGTCGTACAAAATTTGGTCGTAAAGGAGAACTAACAGTGCCCTGAATACGAAAGTTTATTGCTAAAGTTCGTGAAACTGGTTTCATTGTTGATACGCCAAGACATAAGCGTGTTCGTACAGTGCGTACACGTACGAAGCCGTGGCCGAGAGTGTATGTAAGAATCCATCAACATTAACTCGCCAACGTTTTCAAGAATTGAACATTTTACGCAGCAGTTTAAGTCGAATTTTGTGAAAAGCTCTCGGTATAGCGCCTTACAAAGTTCAATTGGTTCAAGAACTGAAGATGCAACCCCATTTGTTTCGTTTTCGCTTCGCTAGATGAGCCATCGAGAGTTTTCATAAAGAAAAAATCGTATTTTCGGATGAAATTGAATTGCAACTTGGTGGGTACCTTAATAAGCAAAAACGTCATATTTGGACCTCAGAAAACCGATACGTGGTCTTCCACAAGCCAATGCATCCATTACGAGTAACTGTTTGGTTAGGCTTGTAAAGCGGTGGCATCATTGGCCCCTATTTCTTTGAAAATGGGGACGAAACAATCATTACGGCCAATAGACACCCCTATCACACTATGATAAACCATTTTTCGCGCCCGTTCTTCGTGGTGTTGCTGTGAATGGTGTTTGGCTTCAACAGTATGGTGCAACTTATCACACATCTCATGCCACAATCCATATATTGCGTCAAACGTTTGATGACCGTTTAACTAGCCGAAATGGTGATGTCGTGATGTCAATTGACCGCCAAGAAGCTGCAATTTGATATCGTTGAACTATTTTCTGTTGGGCGCCGCTAAAGAAAAGTGTTATGCCGGCAAACTAGAGACAATTGAACATTTGTGGGCCTAGCTTCGTGATGTAATTACCGAGATACAACCGCATACACTCGAGAAAATGAGCGAACATTTTTTCGATCGAATGAAGCACTGTGAGGCCTGCTGCGGCACCCACATGAATGAAACAATATTCCATTTCTAACCTTAGCAATTGTACTTTACAACAAACATAATAAATTTTGCAAAATTATAAACCGTTTTTGTTTTATTGTGTTTTTAAACTTAAACTTTTAAATGGCCCACCCTTTAGAAAGAATTTTTAAACTTAAACTTTTAAATGGCCCACCCTTTAGAAGCCCCTTTTAAATTTAAATTCAACTTTTAAATTATTTTCCTGTATTTTAAATAAATTTTCCCCAAAGTATTATTTAAAATATTTAAATTCAATATTAACACTCCCACTTATGTTAGAATTCGTACTCCCTGGTTGGCCATTTCTCTTCTCTTTCATTATGTCTCCACACTTTGATTTTATGTGTGTGCTGTGCTAAGCTGTACTGTACTGTATCAGCCAAAGAATATTAGTTTTACCAGAATAATTATTAAATGACCCTTTTATTATAGCCGCATATACATACATATCTATCGTATAAATATTATATTTTAATAAACAAATAATATTACGATTGAAACACACACACACACACACAAATATTGTTTATAAACAAATGAATGGCGGAGAGCATAAATGGAATACAATTTTTGGCGAAATTATTTTTGAAGAAAAAATTATTTTATTTGCCATCTATTTAATGTATTGAATTCTAATTACAACTAAAAAAACAATAACAACAATAATAACAACAACAAATAAAAACATAATAAAAATATAAACACGTTCCATTAACAAAATGACACATTTTAGTGGGTCTCTATACAAATATGTACGTACGAACGTATATACATATGTCCCTCGTATATTTTCAAATAATATTTAGAAATTATCAAATAAAAAAACTTATTAAAATTGTACAGAAGAGTATATTTAAAACGAATTTATAATGAGCTACTTACTTACTTAATTGGCCATAACAACCCGATTAACGGATTTCGTCCAGCCTTAATACATTCTTCCAGGCAACTCTGCTTCTTGTGCGCCTACACCAGGTGGTCACACCAATCGATAACAGGGGTTCCCTCATCTAGGCCTGTAAACGCAAACAAGGTCGTCCTCTTAGCCCATATCAAATATACGTCTCGTAGGAACATCCTCTTGCATTCGAAACATGGCCGAGCCAGCGCAGCCAATGGGTGTTAATATGCTGTACTATGTCCACGTCGGACCTCATACAGCTGATTGTTGGATTGGAATTATCGCCAACTCCTATCTGACCGAAGAACTTACGTAGAACCTTTCTTTCGAATACCCTCAAGGCTTCTGCATTAGTGCTCAATAATGTCCATGCCTCTGCGCCATAAAAAAGCACGGGGATGAGCATCTTGTAGAGTATTAAGTTTTTGTCGTATGCCAGGTCTCTGCTATACAATTGCTATTTGAAACATAGTATAACACCTTCTGGTAAAAAGGAATTGGTGGTTTGCCGAATTTCAATTCCCGCTATCCGCAGAACACTAATCCGAGACGAAGTTAAAGAGGTCGCATGTTAAGGGAAAAAAATTTTCCCCCCGCCCCCCAAAACCCCCCCCTTGTCTGAAAACTCTGACGGTATAAAATAGGTTCGGAAAGGTCCATTCCTACCTTGGCAGAGCTACGGATGGAATTTCTTAACATGACTCTGCATAGCATTATCCAGCTTTACAGGCATACCGAGCTGTAACATTGCAAATCTACTATATTGGAATTGCATTGCGTATCTATTTTGAATCACCCTTCCTTAAATCCATTTGTGAAAAATCACAATCCTCATGGGAATATGTTCAGATGCGAAACTTGCAATGCTGCCACTTATCATACCATGTGAAAAAGTCAAGTTTTGTTGTGAATCCAATGACTGTTCTGGAAAAGAACAGGCCAACAAATATTTATCGATTGGAGAAAAGAAGTCGGAAAAACAAATTAACCGCATCACTGGATAGGCTGTAGGTTGGAAGCCGCAAGTGTATATAAGTGGGCGAGGAAATCATTGGAGAAGGCAGATTGAGGTTGAAGTAAACAACAGAAAACAAGAGTTGGATAGAAGTGAAGGCGTTGAAACCAAACGGGGTTAGGCTTAATAAATTTGATTCAGGCCCATGGAATGTCTATATAAAGTTGAAGAAGTTGTTACGTTCAATGGATTTGAAT
>QOCX01005586.1:189-12623 GCA_005959815.1 Sarcophaga bullata | reverse complement strand
ATACGAAGGCTTTTTTAATGGTTTTCAGAAAATTCTTACGATCGCATCAACTTTCAAAGGAACATAAATTTTAATAAATTAACAGTTTATTGTTTAGTAGCAACCTAGTTTTAATTTAAATTTCTTTTTGTTTTATTATTTTAGCTGCTGGCAGCTGTATTAATTAGTTTTGGAATATACCTTCTGTTAACCTATGAAAACAATGAACTGGCAACACCAGCTGTTTATGCCTACATTGGCATTGGCGTTTCGATATACGTTGTTCTCCTATTTTTAACCATTGGAGCTGTAAGAGAAAATGTTTGCTGCACAATTACGGTGAGTTATTCTTTAAATGAACGATAGGAGTTTACAAATTTCAATGTAATTTACAAACAAATTTCATTCTACATTCTAGAGAATGTAACATGACAAAAAAACTCTAATTTTAGTTAAAATTATGATTGAAATCAATTCTATGTTATCTTTACAGTTTATTGTATTAATGATTGTGGTAATTCTATGTCAAGTGGCTACAGCATTCTTATTAACAAAAGGAGCCGATGACGTTGCGTCAAACCTATCGAATACGTTTAGATGCCTCATGGGAAGATGAATCAAAAATCCTGTGCAATGTCGCAATATGAAAAATTGGGTAAATTTTTAACATTTAAATTAAAAAGTTGCAATTATTTTGTTGGAATAGCTATTAAAAATTTTTGTTGTTGTTAACATTTCAGCTAAAATGTTGCGGTCGAGCCAGTCCTCAGGATTACATAGTAAACGAACGGTTACCGCCTGATACTTGCTTCGAAAATCATGATTCCTCGATACCAAAAAATCTGATTGAAGTTGGTTGTCGCACTAAATTCGAGAAATATTTGTTTAACTTACTAAATGCATTCAATATTGTTGCTTGGGTTTTAATTGCTTCGGAGGTAAGTTATTCAGTTTATTTGATAAGAGTATGTGATATCTACATAGCTTGTAATTTCTACATTTCTTAAAATGCCCAATGGGTCTAATAACAGCAACAAAATGTTTTTGAAATTGACTTTAGTTAAAAATATTTTAAAATATAATTAACACGTATAAAAGCAGGAGTTTTTAATTTAATCGTCAGTGTAAAGAGTAATAACCTAAAATTAATATATTGTTAGGTTTTTACATTTTAAAAACGTTTGAAATATGAACTCGAAGATTGCAAATAAAAATAAAAACAAATTTGTGTTCAGTTTTAATTAAATTCTTTATTAATCGCACAATTTTTGTGTGCCACTGTTCACAACTCGTTCTAACAACAACAATTGCTTTATTTGTTATTCCTTTGTTTATTATTGCCCTTTGCGATAAACAATAACAATTTTTACACAATTGTTCTGTAGATTACACGCAAGCGTCTTCACACAAGACCGGTTGAACTCTACCCACAAAACAATACCAGAGGCAATAATTATGACGTTTAAAAAACGCTAAAGCAGTAGTCATTACCTGTGATAATTAGAAAGAAAAAATATAAGTTTTGCGAACCAAATGAGTTAGAATCAACAGATAAACAGAGTGAAAACTGATGGAAGAGTAGACAAATTAAATTTTGGGTTTGAAATTTGGAATATATTTTTATTTCTTCAATGAAAATTTAAAAACTCCTTAATATTTAAATATTAATTCGAAATGAGAGTGATTTTCGGTCACAATTAATATTTTCTTGTGCAAAAGGTATATAAAAAGCTACATTAGCTACATTATACAAGATCAAAATAAGACATACTGCTCACAACATTTTTTTTGCTGAAAGTTGCCAATATTTTTAGATTTCTTTAACGAAAAAGTTAAACGTTATTATTATTATTATTGGCTCTTATTATTATTTATTAATAGTTTCACATAAAAATTATGTTTTTTTATTAACACTTGCAATATAAAAAACTGACCCCAAAAGCTAAAAAACGTAAATAAACAAAACAGACAAACCATCTGAGAGAGATAGAAATATTTTTTAGTAATATTTGGTGTCCTTTTCACATTACGCCGTTAACTGACAAATTCCGTTTGGACTCTGCATTACTTTGTGACTTCTATTCCGACTTTGCATGCTTTGCCTTGCCTTTTATATAGCGACGTAATCAGTCTAATGAATGTAAACATCGTCGTTTATATTTATTTATGCTTTCTTATTTGTAGTTATGTTTCTTGTTTACGTTCGTCCTTGCAGTGATGTTGTTGATATTTTGTTTTTGTTTTTAATAAAGCAAATAAGTCCGTTGTTTTTGTAGCTTTTGTTCAACATTTTAATGTTAAACTATGTTACACCATTTCCATTTTCGTAACAATATGTCGGTCTCACGACTTTGTTGTAAATATTGACCGAAAATAAATAGAAAATAAAAACTTTTAATAAAATCTTTTCAAATGTTGAAATTATAAAATGCTTACTTTGGACAAAACATAGATAAAGTTAGCGTTTATATAACGTTTTTTCCTTCATAATCCCTAAACAAAATCCCTAATCCCTAAACAAAAAATCAAATTGTTTTCAGTAGCAAAGTGGTTTCAGTATTTTTTGGAATTTTTTTATAATAGGTTAAGGCATTTCTATTGTTTCGCGCGTTTTTTCTGCCACTAAAATGAGTTGCCGTAGTCTAGTAGGTAGTGTGTTGGCTTATTAGACGAAAGGCCAGGGTTCGTATCCCCGCGGTCCAGTACCAATCAAAAACGAAATATAAAAAAAAATATTTCTTCGACGGCTTCCTCTCAGCAGATTTCTGGCAAAAACTCTGAGAGTAAATAAAATTGCCATGAAAGTTTCTCAAAAATCTGTCGTTCGGAGTCGACTTTAAACTGTAGGTCCCGCCACTCATGTATAAAAATTAACACACACATCATAAGTGGTGTGAGAAGCTAGGCCGTAATCCTGACTGAAGGGTTGTAATGGCCAATTATGTATGTATGAAAATGTTTGCTTTTGTAATAAAAATCAGAAGTTCTGGATTATTCCGGAAACACAATACAACAAAAGTGCCGAGATAACACGAAGTAATTGAAAATTGAAGTTGTTGTTATCAAATATTAAAATTTTATAAAAATTTTAGGTTCATATTTGGCAAATAAAATATGAAAAAAAGCTATTGGTTTGTAAACTACAATACAAATGTATATACATATCACACTGGAAATTTATTATGAATTAAATAAAAAAATTGCTTTTTTTCTTCTTTTTCAGTTACTGCTGACATTCATCTCGTGCTGCTTATGCAACAGTATTCGCAATGATCAGAGACGAAGTTATTATTAAAGAGAATAACAAAAAGGAAGAGGAATTATTTATTTTAGTTTTAAAATTCAATTGAAATTGTTGCTTTTTAATTATAAAACCAATTTGTAAGGAATTTTATAATATTTATACTGACCCATTGAACAAATAAGACAGTAGGATCGCTCTAAATGCTTCATGCAAACTATTTACTACAGAACGAAATAACGCATAATTACGCAAATTACAATTAGTATCGAGAGAATAATTTATTATATTATATTAAATTATTATTGTTAATATGCAGATTGATGTGATCAATTGGCGTAGGCGCGCAAGAAGCAAAGGCGCTTGGAAGGATGGTGTTATGGCATGCCGAAATCCGTTAATCGCTTTTTAATGGCCAATTAAGTAAGTTAGTTAGTGAGTAAGTAATATGCAGATATGTTAGATTTTTATTTTTATTTTTTTTAAGCATAATCGCATTTGAGTGAAAACTACTGTCATGTATTTATTTATTTGTATACATAGTCACATATTTTTATATTAAGAAGAAATAAGAAGAGAAAAAAGTAAAAAGAAAAAAAAAAAAAAAAAAAAAATTAAAAACAGAAGCCAATGCAAATAATTGTTTATTAATAGTTTTTGCCTTGTCCGTTTATTTATTTTATATTTTTTTTTTTTTTTTAAGAATTAAGAATTAAGAATCCTTGTATATTTTTGTGAGAAAATTTATTAATAAAACTGTTATGAAATTTTATGAAATTAATGCAATATTGATAATTTGGAAAAATGGAATTAAACAGAGGTAAGGACTTCATTTCAAATAATGCCGCAACATTTCATTGTTAAATAGCAACAAGAAAAGAAAAGAAAAAACACAAAGTTTGTAATATAAAACGGGATGAGGGAATGAGTTGTGGGAGTGAAAGTAGATTACTTTGGTTTCTTTTAAATTTTATGCTGCATCAAAATGATAATTATTTCACCTTTAATCCTTCCATTGTCATCGTTATCTGACATGCTTCCGGTTTCTAACTACATGTATGTATGTCGTATTTTTTCAGATATAAATGCTATTGACATTCGATGTATTGTGATTGATCGCGCTACTCGAACCGTATTGTTACGTTTTTACATTTTAGAAACGTTTGAAATAAAAATAAATTTGTATTCAGTTTCAATTAATTTCTTTATTAATCGCACATTTTTTGTGTGCCACTGTTCACAACTGGTTTTAACAAAATCAATTGCTTTATTTGTTATTCCTTTTAATTATGCCCTTTGCGATAAACAATAACAATTACTAATCAATTGTTCTGTAGATCTTTTTAACGGAGATCGTCAAACCACGATTGCTTTCTTTACACGCACAGCGTCTTCACACAAGACTGAGTGAACTTCTACTCCGACTCTACATGCTCTGTCTTGCCTTTGGTATAGCGACGTAAACAGTCTGAAGCCGAACGTTTGAGGCTTCGCCTTCTCGAAATTACCATAAATGTAAACATCGTTGTTTACATTTACTTATGCTTTCTTGTTTGTGTATCTTGTTTACGTTCGTCCTTGCAGTGTTGTTGTTGCCTGTTGTTTACTTGTTTATCCCTCTTTCGTAATAGTGATGTTGTTGCTATATTTATGTTTATTTGTTAATCAAGTAAACAAGTCCGTTGTTTTATTTTTGTAGCTTTTGTTTAACATTTTAATGTTATGCCATTCCCATTTTCGTAACAATATCAAAAAACTTCCTTTAAAAATAATTAACTTCTATTTCAGATTGTATTTTCGAAAGATTTTACATACTTCATGTAATTAGCTTAAGGCGTATTCCTTAAGGCGCAATTATTATTATTTTATAAAATGTATAGGTAGCTTTGAATCATGATATATCAAACAAAAACAAAGCTTACGAATTAATAGTGGGAAAGGTAGCATTTTCTACAAAATAATTTGTTGTATCAATAGATGGATTTAATCTCTTAACTTTGCCTTACTCTTGTTAATCAAACCTAGTGAATTTTATTGTAAATATATTTGTTTAATTATTTATTACAATATAAGCGACATTTGCTTAGCGTAATGTAACAGATCAGAGAATCTGGTGTGAATGGAACACATGCTAATAAACTAGCATACTACTCACTAGACCTTCAGGACACTCTTGAATATACACAATTTTTTTTAAATAAACTTATTAATGATTTCTTTTTTTTACCGAAATTACGGTGAATTAATTTCGCTTTCATATTTGATTCTATTGGCGAGTGTATTAATTGTTTTACGAGAGTATGATGGCTGCAGTATCCTCCTTTATTAAACGAATGTGGGTATTTGAATGAAATATGAAATCGTTAGGCATTTGTATGAAAATTTCCGTCTTCATTACTCGCACGGAAGTGCAGCTTAAACCCTTCGCAAGACCTTTTTTTAACGTCATTGAAATATTTCTACGTGTGAAACTAAGGTAGAACTTTATACCATAGCATCATATTGGTTTTATTAATGAATTATGAGTTTACAAACCATTCGCAGGCATAATTAATGGTAATATTCAAATGGTATGTTAAGTTATCTTAAGGTTGATACAACACCTCCTCTCGGAGACTAGATACCTCCATAAAAATAGGTCAAACGCTGTACTACAAAAATGAAGTACAGTAGAAAAAAAGAGCGGAGCTGGAAACAAAAGAGGCCATTTGAAGCTAACAAGAAATAACAAAATGGAAAGAAACTTCGCTTGTAATACAGACCGGAGACGATTGGAGCTTATCCGCTACATTACTTCATTAAATTTTTATTATAATTTCTGATACTTTTATTAACTTTCACTAGACTTTCCATGAAATTATGGTTTTTCCCAAATTTAGAGGGAATGAAATGCAACTACAGTCGCCGTAGTCTAATAGGTAGTGTGTTGGCTTATTAGACGAAAGGCCAAAAACGAAATATGAAAAAATATTTCTTCGACGACTTCTTCTCAGCAGATTTCTGGCAAAAACTCTGAGATTAAATAAAATTGCCATGAAAAATTTCTCAAAAATTTCGGAGTCGACTTTAAATTGTAGGTCCCGCCACTCATGTATAAAATTAACACACACATAATAAGTGGTGTGAGAAGCTAGGCCGTAATCCTGACCGAAAGGTTGTAATGGCTAATTATGTATGTAAATACAACTGAGTAGGAATTTTATTTCTGCCATTGATTAATCCATAATCAATAAATTTTATCATGATTACGAAATTATCTTTACATGGTCAGACCTCGTTTAATACGATCACTTTATTCAATGAAAATCTGTAAAAAGCGATTTCAAAATAGAGTTACCACTTGTGTTTATGTCGGAACTTTCACAGACACTATTAAGGTTAATTGTATCATAGATCGATTGCTACATTTCAATAGAATTTTATCCAGTATACAAGATCTGCCTCTCTTGCCTTGAACAGAACTGGCCAATTTGTCCAATTCAGACTACTCTTTGTATCGTGTATGTTGTATTGAATACACTTGCCTGTTTGCGAATGCTCAATGTTATGCTGTATTGTGTATTTCTTCATATTTTTTGGTATTCACACAATTTGATAGCACGAAACCAATACAATTTTTAAAAACATATGAAAAACAAATGTGGATAAGTGTATTGGATTTTAACATGAAAATTATCAACAACAAGCATACACTGTTGTATATTAGTCCAACAATACACTCAATGCAACTATACAACGGCTTGTGTGAATTGACCAAATATGTTGTAAATCTACTAATTTACTTTGACATTTTATATAGGCAGTGGCGCCATTACCACCACCACCACTATTGCTCTTTCCATCCATAAGACTGTGAAATTTTATTCGCCTATTTATTTCCTAACATGCGAAAAGCAATATGAACGATTACGGAATCGTAATGTATTTTTGATTAGAATCTGAATTGTTTTCAAATGCTAAAAACGAAAGTAAGTTCCATTACGTTACGAGAGTATTCGTCTAATTCCATTTTTAAATACGAGTCGCAGATTTGCATTAAAAATTAAAAGAATAAAATTAATTAGTATCCTAGGCAGTTCGGTAGCTTTGTCTTAGCCTTCAAATTTCTGCGGATTGAGTCCGGAAATAATATTTTTTGTTTGTGTCTAAATATGAATATGAATTCGTGGTGAAGATGGTTTTCACATGATTGACGAATAAGTAGGCTTTATCTGCATCAGTCTAGTGTAACCACTAAAGGTTGGAATAGAAGGCAAAAATGAATAATTTGATCCTCATTTAGAATCAAGATCCATCAAATATCTTGTACAGATGGCGTATTATTAAGATTCGAGAGATCTTTTGAGCATTCTGCTGCCAACTCTCTACGAACCCTTTTTTAGCAGAAACCAATCACTTTTCATATCAATAGAGGCGAACTTTGTGGTTGTGCGTAAAGAAAAACGGAAATTTTTCGAAATGGCAATACTGGTCACTTTAAAAATAGTTTTTACTCTCAATTTCCGTTAATAAGCTCGCCGCGATAAGTGCTTTCGAAAGATTATAAGTTTTTTAAAAGCTTAATATCGACTAACTTTTAATAAAACTGTTCCATTCCAAGGTGTTCCACGCAAACGGTGAGATTTTTTAACGCAAAACAAAATCGCTACAATCAAATTCAAAACAAATTTAAACGAAACAAAACAAAAACAAGAAAGAAAACAAATCAAATACAAGCTACTAAGAAGAGTGTTTTTTTGTTTTACTTTTAATTTTAGTTTATTTGCATGCGGCGAACGTTACGGTTAAAGAAAAAAAATAAAAATTGAAAAGAAACTGAAAAAATATTTTCTTTTAAAACAACATTTCGGAAAAACTAGAATATATTAGAAAAATAAAAACAAAACAAAAAAATAAAAAACCGAATATTGACAAGAGTTGAGATTATTTGTAGGAAAAGTAGCGAAAAAAAATATAGAAACACGCACAGTTCAACAACAAATTTCGACATTTCAAAGTGTAAAAAGTGAGTGGCGCGCAAAACACAAATAAATTTTTATTCTTTTTCATACAGAAAAAAAAAAAAAAACAAAATAAAGAAATAAATAGTGCATGCAGTAGGATAAGTTTTCTATATATGAACACATCTGCAAATAAAAAATAATAATTTTTTAAAGTGAATATTTGTAAATAAAATAAAAAAAAAATCTTAAATTTTTTAACAGGAAGGATAGAACCTTCAAAAATGGCCTGTTCGACGAAAACATTGGAAAGTATTTTCACTTTTATGGGATTTTATATATGCTGTAAGTATAGTTGCATCCGTAATAATAATAATAAAAAAAAAAAACAGAAAAAACAACAACAACTATTTATGCGCAATTTGAAATGAAATTTTGTTTTTTTACTATGCAACGAAAAAATAATCTCCATCGATGTGTTCATCGTTTATATTTAAAGTTTCATAATTTTATTTTTATTTCCATTTAATTTTCTTTTTTTTTTTGTTTTATTTTATTTTATTGTTTTTTACTTTTTTATTGCAAATATTTTTTATAAAACAGAATTATCGTAGAGTGTTTTGTAAATACAAACAATCTTTCTGCTTGAGTATACCCTACAGTTAGGGTGCTTGGCAAATACTCTAATTGTCCAAAAGTTTTCAATCACAATACATATCAAAAGCTATGCAAACCAAAAAATATTTTCAACCATATTTAGCAGAATTAGAAAATAAAAAATAAAAAAAAAAATTAATTTTTTTTATATCTTAAACGTAAACTTGTTACCGCAACAGTGTTTGTTTCACACACTTGTTGTATGAGTGGGTGGAATATTTGCCAGTGATTTTTAGTTTGATAAATATGTATAATAATATACATACATACATACATATATGTAGACATATGTACTCGTATATTGTATTAATAGCAACAATAAAAAGCTCATATTAAGAATAATTATGTCTCTTGGATTTATGTTCAAATTAATTTAATACTCTTAATAGAATATTATTTTTTTTGCTTTGAAAATTATTGAAAATAAAATATCAATCTACCACACATTAAGAATACGAAAACAAATAGTTCGATGATTGTAAGAATCACCTTTTTTGACGTCTATGACCGGTTCTTTAAGCAAATATTTCGTTGTTTATTAAGTTTATTTAAATTATATTTATTAGTAAATAATTAACCATATTCGCTACATGCAATATATTATAAGCTGTTGCTAAATTGACTTATAAAATCCAATGTGAATGCATCATAGTTAAGATGATCAAAGTAGGACTATACTATGCACTATATTTGACTTGTATACGAATCATAAAACATTCCACATAAAAATCCAAAATACCTAATGAGTTTAAAAAATTACAATATTTCGGTACATCAAGTAGAAATTATTATATTCCCTTATGCTTGATTTCTACGTTGTAAAGACATCTTTTTATTGACAACACCAAAATAAGTTACTCTGGATTCCCAATACTGTTTTTAGAAATCCACCGTAACAGTGACAGTTTCACTTAAATTTATCTTGATGTTACCCATTGAATGTGAAATAATCTTAATTGCGTTGAATTTTTATTTAATTTGCTTGTCAATCTTTTAATATTATTGAATACTTTTTAAATAGTTTAATGGTAATATTGAATACGAAAATTATTAAATTCTTTATTTTCAAAATTTATTTTGCTGTTTATCGTATACAGACAATCCATCTATTGAACATTTATGATGAAAATTCTGCAATTTAAAACAAGTGAGCATTGCTTCAGAAGGATTATTCCAACAGCGTAATCGACTATTTTTTTTATTAAATTGTGCAACGTTTTCCCTTTTTTGAGATAGAAAAAGTTTTTTATTAAATTTGTTTTCCCACAAAATTTTTTCAATAAACACCAACAGGGAAAGAATAGAGACATCGGACTCTACTATTTTCTTGTGAAATGTTAGTACTTTCGTAGAAAATCGTTTTTTTTTTCAAGAAATAAAACGTTTTTTAAACAAAATTACTTACAGCGCTGATTGTGTTCCTCATATTTAAAACGCTACTTCTCTTCCTTTGAATATCTCTCTCAAAATATAGTTACAACTCCATCCGTCATCATATATTTTCGCGCAATAACGCTACTATAAAAAGATAACGGTGTCATAGATTGCTTCCCCAATGTACTCATTTACAAACAACAACAACAAAACAAAAAATGGGTGCTCGACAAGTAATAATTCATAAGTAGGTTTGGTGCGGTAAACATTCGAATACAGATCGCTTAAAGACATGCTGGGGAAGACGTTCCACTACGTTAACTATTTTTGAGCGTAACAAATCGTTTCTATTAAAAATAATATGTGTTGCCACATTGTCGTACAAAATCAAAAACATTTTCTTTTGTGAAATTTACGATAAAAAGGGCTCTAATTTTATTTCTTAGAGTGGAAGTGTAAGAGACTATTTCAATCGGTGCCCTGCATTGGACTGCAATTCCAGAATTCGTCGGGGGACAAAATGATCCCCAAATTTTTAATTTCTCTAGAAGAATTTTTTATTTCCCTACAAAAAGTTTTGTTTGTAGCTTTCCAATTATATGAAAGAAATTTCAAATTATTCGAAGAGAAATTGTTTTTTTTTTCATATACCTAGATTCCTTTTAATTCAATTTGTTTCATATTCAATGAAAAGTCGTGATTACATTTCCACTCTGGAAATAAGTTTAGTGCCAATTATTATCACAGAACTTATCAGAAAAATTGTATTTTTAGCAAACCAACGTCACAGTTAAAAACAATTCTTACTCATATAATTGATTTATATCAATAATTATTGAAGTAATCGATTGGCCAGCATGTTTCTCAGATTTTAATCGAATGACAAATATATAGGGCATGTTATCTACAAGGTGTTTTCGCCGAAAATAAACCAGTTTGATGACTTGTCTTCACCAAAAATTAAAAATTTTGGAAGAATGGCGTAAATTTGGTGAAAATAATACTAAAAACTTGATCAGTAATATGAAAAATAGAATTCCTAGTTTGAATTTTAATAAAGGTAAGGAAATTAACAAAAAAATAAATTTAAACAGAATACTTATTTTTGTTTTTGTTTTTGTTTTTGTTTTTGTTTTTGTTTTTGTTATTGTCTTTGTTTTTGTTTTTGTTTAACGAAAATAAATTAATTGAATTTCTTATTATGAAACATTTATTAATGGATTGTGTAACAATAATTACACAACAACAATAATAATATATTAACTCGAAGTATATTAAATGATAAATACATACATACATGTGTACATCTTCAAAAGAGCCTAATCAATTAAATTAATATTTAATATACATATCTAGAAAACAGAAGTGACCACTTCTAAATATGGAACACACTATACAGGAAGATTGTGCACTATTTGCAAAATACATATGTAAACAGTAATTATTCTGCGTGTAATTTAATTTCAGTGTTTACCTGTTGCCACACTAGCATAGGCATTAACAATCCAAATATTATTTAAGTAGTTGTTAAAAGAAAAACTTTCATACATGCACAAAACTTTTTTTTTTTTGTTCACGAAAAGTTAATATTACTTACTGTTTTATAGTTGTTGTTGTAGTTATTAAATTTACGATTTACGACAATAAATATTAACAACATATTGTAAATAGGATTTCATCTCATTCTCAATACAATTGTAAAATATTTATCGATTGTATATTGTAAACATTTTTAAATTGTTTGTTTACATGCCAACAGCAACAATAAATATTAACAACATATAAAAAATTATTTTATTAACCTTCTTGGCAATAAGTTCTACTGAAGAGTATATGAATCAACGACAGAGAGAGAGAGAGAAAACAAAAGAGGCGAGCGATACACAGAGATAAAGCGGTGTTTAGAAGAAAATAAGGACGATTTAACACTTGCCTTTTTTTCATAATTTTACAGATTATGACGGCAAAAACAAAAGAAAGGTGCCCCGGTAATCTAGTGAGTATTGTGCTAAACTATTAACGCGATATTCTCTCTTACCGGACACTCTGGTTTGTTACATTACACTGAGCATAAGGTCTATGTTACTCAGCTTGTAATAATTCTAATTCTAATTGATAATAAATAAATTTCTAAAATTAACTTTATGAAAAATACAAAAAAAATATAAAAATCGTAAGTAACATTATACACCAAACTGAATGCAAGCCTCGTGCTATGGTTCGGATATTGTGGGTATTTAATT
>QOCX01005585.1:0-12623 GCA_005959815.1 Sarcophaga bullata | reverse complement strand
CACCGGCAACACCAATGCCATTACCACACTGTTGCCATTATAATATAACGGTTATGGTAACCATTTTGATTTTCTTTTACCATCAAATCGTTAACAGCGAAAAACAAAAGTCTTACTTGGAGCAGCGTGATAGAGAGCAAGAGAGTGAACGAGCGAGATAGAGAAAGAGAGAAATGCAAAACCACAATAATAAAAAGCGAAAACAAGCAAGCATATGTGTGTGAGGGGGGAAGCATTTTATTTAACGGGTGGTGCCTGTTACATTTACTATTGCTGCGATGTTTCCTTTGCGGTTCGAGTGGTTTTTTCGTTTTTTTTGTTTTTTTGTAAAGTTTACGGTATTAAATAAATTCACTCCACACACACACACCAGCAACTATATGCAACATGGTCATGCATTGAGAAGTCGTGTAAATGTCTTATGATGTAACACCCACGTAGGTTTGTGTGTTCCATACAAAATTTATCTATTTGAGCATAAAATTTTGTACGTAACGGTCTTTGGTGTGGCAATTAAATGAAATTTTTCAATATTTTTAGCATAATTTTCCACTTCAGTTCATTGGGAAAAGTTTGTGATTTTCTAAACAGAAACAAAAACAAGGTAACAACGTATCGCAAAAGATAAAGGATTGAGTAAATGGAGAATATAAAAGGCCATACAGTTCTTAAGATATTTCAATGGATTTCGTTTTGTTTTACTTTCCCTAAGATTTTTACAATTTTTAGGCATTTTGTTTAGTCTCTCCTTGTCTTGTTTCATTATTGGTTAGGAATTGCTCCCTCATCTTAGGTTATAGTGATAGCCAGCAAAAAACCTTTAGAAAAGTACTGACTGGTGCCTTGGTGATAAATTTCTTGAAATTTGGTGCAAGCTGTGTATATAAAACTGACATTCTCAGCAATTGAGCCTATCTTATGACTCATTATGGCATTTTTTGCATTTGGATTTGCACTTCCATTTATACGTAGTGCCAAGAATATCCTTTCGGTTAGAGAAACTATGGCAGATAATAAAAATTTGTTGATTTCACAACATTCTCAGCAAATGAGCCTAACTTATGACTCATTATGGCATTTTTTGCATTTGGATTTGCACTTCCATTGATACGTACACTCCAGAATATCCTTTCGGTTAGCGAAAGTGTGGCAAATAAATGTGAATTTGTGATTTCACGACATTCTCAGCAATTGAGCCTAACTTATGACTCATTATGGCATTTTTTGCATTTGGATTTGCACTTCCATTGATACGTACACTCCAGAATATCCTTTCGGTTAGCGAAAGTGTGGCAAATAATGTGAATTTGTGATTTCACGACATTCTCAGCAATTGAGCCTAACTTATGGCTCATTATGGCATATTTTGCATTGGATTTACACTTCCATTAATCGTACTGCCAATAATATCTTTGCTGTTTGAGAAAGTGGGCCAGATATTCCAAATCTGTTGATTTCAAGACATTCTCAACAATTGAGCCTAACTTATGGCTCATTATGGCATATTTTGCATATGGATTTGCGCTCTGCCGTCCGGTGGTTGTAACTTTCTGTCTGAAGGTTTGTAATAACCAAATATGTCTGTACAGCACAATATAGTTTACTTCGGTTGTACATTGCTTTTGTGTGCTATGTTGAGCAGTGGCTCAATAAACCATAAAAACTTTAATTAGTAAATGCGCTTCACTTGACATCAATTTTCGATTTATTTTTATTCAATTCCAATTCCATTCAATTCAATACAAAATATTTCAATGACGAAAAACTTTTGCTTTTCTTTTCAAGTAGTTTTGTTTGTTTGCGGTGCCTCTTGCAGCAGTAATGAAAGTGTGCAGTATTTGAAAAATGTTGAAGGAGAAAGTGACTCATACTGTATATATATACAGGCTTTTAAGCAATCACATTAATTTCTTATCAATAAAAACAAATCAAAATAAAAATAAAAACTCTTGTGGCTTTACTTTAGAAAACACGAAAAATTTTTCTTAAAAAAAAAAAAAAAAAAAAACCCGAATTGTGGTTCGTATTACCAATACAAAAAAAAAAGATTTTCGTTGACAGAAAAAAAGCCACCTTTTTCTACACAGAATAGAGAGATGTTTTTTGCCCGTATCATAACTTTTGTCGGGCAAGGTATACATATTACATCGAAACTAATTTAAAATTTCTTTTTCCTGTGGATTTTAAATAAAATTCCCGAATAATTTATTAGAAAAAAATTTTCCACGTTTGTGAATAAAAAAAAGGAGAACGAAAAAAATTTGTTTTTTTCTTTTGTGCCATGTTAAGCAGACCATTACGAAAATGCCACAAAAAACAACAAATACTATATTGGCTTAATAAAAATGATGGTGATTATGACGATGATGTCAATTATTTTAACTTTTTAACTGATTTAACTATGAAAGGATGTTTTTTTTCCGAATACAAGGCATGTTTTTGTTGCCTTGCTTTTAAAAAACTTTAATAATTCATGATAAAAAACAACAACAACAAAAACAAAAATATTTAATTAAACTTCTGTTCTTAAATAAATAAATAGATTAACAGTAAAAAATTAAGTGGAATTCATAAAGTGCAGTGCACTAATGGCTGGAAATAACTTCCATAATACACCCAAGCACGTTCGACCCGTGAAACTGTCGTCCTTCTTCTTGAAAATCATGAAGGGACTTGTTGCTCTTAATCTGCCTCAGAGTAAGGATGGATAACTTCTTTCCAGGGAACAGCACGCTTTCAATAAGGGAATATCTGTAGCCCTTATACAGCACGCTTTCAATAAGGGAATATCTGTAGCCCTTATTGAAAGCGTGCTGTTCGGCACAGCCTAGAGTGTATACCATGTGGATACCCTGGATACCCTTTCTGGATATTGAAGGCGCTGACAGCAGCATCGGATGTACAAACCACTATGGTCAGCTGGATATCTAAACTACTTTGTGAGGGAACTATCCACCCCACACTAGAGAGCACGAAAACAACCTCATCTCTAGGGAGTACTCTCTCCTCTCGTATGGAATCTTATGGTATGCTTAACACTTTCTTCCTGTAATGATGTTTTCGCAGCCTTATGCTATAAAATATATCTGCCGACTTCGAAAGATGCCCACAGCTTCATTCTGTTTCGTGATCGCAATACTTCATACACACTCCCTTGCATCATTAAAACAACTGCAACTCTCTGCTCTCCTTTTTTGTGAGAATACATTGGCAACCAAATTAAGAAATTCTATCATCATAGAATAAGAATACGAAAACACTTCTTAACACTTATTAGAGCACGTCTTAAAAGCATAAGTTAAGCATCATCTTATCTTGTTTTAAAAAAAAATTCTTTAAAAAAAAATGGAAATAAAGTGTGTTGCAAGGGTTTTCTGTTGCACTTTACTTATCTTGCAACAATGTTTAGTGAATCTTACAAAAAGCAAACAATAGAAGAGAGAGACTTTTTCGATTTTATCATTACCAACACAACTACAGCATTCATGTTTTTTATATTCTCAATTATCTTCCTTGAAAAAACCAGCTTTTAACTTTCACATGCCGCATGCACTTCACTCCACTGATTCCTGTTGATTTGAGCGGCTGCTGTTTTGCTTCCTATAACCCCCTTTGCATTCAATTTTGTTTTGTGTTGTTTTTGTTTTTGTTATCGCTTTTGTTGTTGGCATAATGTAAAGCGATAACTGCACTATAACTGTATTGCACAAAGTCATCCATGTGTGTGTGTGTGTACGTGTTTCTGTGTATGCAAAAAGTAAACAAAGTTCAGAAAAAATATTTTCGTTTCCTTAGATTTGTTTCTTCTTCTTTCACTTGAAGAACGGAAAATATTGCTGTTGTTGTAGTAAATTCGATTAAAAAGTGAAAATGTATGTGGTATGAGAGTATGTTTGTATGTAAATGAGTGCCTATATATGTGTAAAGGTGAGTGTATATGTGTATAAGTGAATACAAAACAAAAGTTGTTTGCATTTCCGTTAAGAACTTGGGAATCACTTGAAAATATTTGTCTTACTTTGTAGAGGAACAACATCTTAACGGCTTGGATGCAATTGTTGTTGTTATTGTTGTTGTTGCTGCTTCAACAAACAACAGGTCTTATCAGGACGCAAAGAAACAAAACTATTATAAAGGATAATGAAAAAGGGCCTATCAACCTTTTTAATAAAATTGTGGGCTCTACAAAGGAATCAATGAACTTATGCCCCACATTAAAGCCACACTGGATGCCGCATATATAACCTCCAGCATTCTAAATAGGATTATTAAACCTTCCAGAGCAACCTACACAAAATTTTTTTGAAACTAGTCATACAGAGCTCTTCTAATGGTAGACAGAGCCAACAAGGAAGCTGGATAGTCTCATGTCTTTATTTATCCAACAAGTTTCTTCAAAAGTCAGCAGTTTTAAGCTCCACTGCTCAATTATTTAACCACAGCTATTCAACGCTAGAAAATAATCCTAAACGGTGTGGATGGAACATATTTACAGGGTCTCAGTAAAATTGAAGTTGTTTTACGATTCATCGAACCACCACTCAAATACGACAATCAAATACGACAATAATGCGCTTAAAATATCACAGACGAAGCTAGGTAAAGCTTGGCAGACGATGATAAAGCTAGAAATGACTTTACTAAGGATAATGCTGTTTGGCCTTTACGATTGGAAAGGAATTCTTCATTATGAGTTTTTACTACATCAGAAATGGTGTTGTATTACACTATGAAGTCGCCGTAATATAGTAGGTAGTGTATTGGCTTAATTGACGTGAGACCACGTTTCAAAGCCCAGCTCAGACATCTACAAGAGATTTCTTCCCTCAGCAAATTTCTGGAAAAAAAACTCCCAGAGTAAATATAAAATTACCATGAAAAAGTTTTTTAAAAACCTGTCGTTCGAAGTCGACTTTAAACTGTATGTCCTGCCGTTCATGTATAAAAGTAACACACTCAACATAAATGGTGAGAGAAGCTAGATCCTAATCCTAACTGAAGGGTTGTAATGATCAATTATGCATGTATTCCACTATGACAATGCCAGACTTATGTTGTGATAATTTTATCAATGAGTGGCGTGGCCTACAGTATAAAGTCGGCTCCGAACAACAGATTTTGAGAAACTTTTTGCCAGAAATTTGCTGAGAGGAAGTCGCCGAAGAAATACTTTCTTTAGGTTTTGTTTTGTTGGTAATTCCTGACATGGGGTTCTATTTCTGAATTTGCACTTCCGTAGAATCCACCATAAAATTTTACATACAAAGTCCATCGCATACAATAGTTATATTCGACTGCCTATTCACAAATCTGTAGATTGGAAGCTTGAGAAACAGGCTGTCAATGTGGATTTATCAAACGAAATATTCTCCAGCAATGAAGAACCATTTCTCACTAGGTTGTTACATCTGCAAGTAAAATTGCCGCATAAGGAGGTTGAAGAACTCAAACGTGATTGTGAGAAAGCTGTTCTATCCAGTGAAAGTGACTGTTTGCTGTGCATTATGGACTGGAAGCAAATTAGGGTGTATTTTGTCGAAAAAGTCCCTGAAAGAAGCGTTTCTATCAATTCAGAGAGCTAAGGCTGTATGATAATAGGCTTTTTGTGGCCTATAATTGAAGGATATGAATTGGACTGGACGGTGCCAGAAATTTCCCTTTCTTTTATTATTTGCCTCTTAAGCCCTTTTACACTTCTTCGACTGTTATCTTCTATCAACAGATTCTTTATGCTTTGGTTGTCTGTGTTTATTTTAAAGCATTTGTTTGGTTTTAAGTTTCATTAACAACAAAAACAATAACAAATTAATCTGCCTATGGAAATTGAAAGGAAGGAGAAAATAGTCTCGGCGTAAAAGAAAAGGATAAGCAACACAGGATTTTTTAAATTCTTCTTCTTAATAATCCATAAATTTCGAAAACGCCTAACAATTCTTACAATTTGGAATTAAATTAGCAGTCTTGAGTCAGGATTACAACCTAGTTTCTCACACCTCTTATGCTGTGTGTGTTCATTTTAAACATGAGTGGCGGTACCTATAGTTTAAAGTCGACTCCGAACAACAAATTTTCCACAATTTTATTTATTTGCAGAGTTTTTGTGAGAAATCTGCAGCGATGTTGTGGCCGAAGAAATATTTTTTGTATCTCGTTTTGTTGGAGATGCCTGACCCAGTCTTTGAACCGTGTCCTCATGTCTAACAAGCCAACACACTACCTACTAAACTACGGCGACTACAAACAGATCATCCTTAAACTCATACCACGAGAGGTTTAATCGACCACACTACAGTACCAAGTTCATATCTGGCACCGGACCTTGCCTTACCAGCTAATCTGTTGCTTAATGGCCTCATACACTATAATTTCCCGAAACTTAACTTAGTGACACACCGCGTACTTGTTCAGAAGCGTAGTGTGGGGCGTTCTACTGGCTGAAACCAATTTCGATCTCTCACTTAAAGAGAGGCTGACTGTTTGAATACTGCATTCTAGACTATCTCCATCGCCTTGTACAGCCCTTGCACAGACCAGCTTTATCTCTAGTTTGGTGGAGCTTGGTCAGTACAGGGACTGTGTTTACCTGTGGCGTGCTCAAGTGAGCTTTGGTAATTAAAGCTACCACTTCGACCTACCATCTCAATTGCATTGCTGATCCCAAACCTAGTGAACCGTAAGTCATCAGGAAGCCTGTGTACATCATTACATATCCTATCCATGTAATTATGAATCATGGTCCATTTGTCGAAATATTCTAGCCTAGCCAGATGCCCTATCTTACACCTTTCTCTAGAAGTTAATATGAATCTGGCAACCTGGAAATACAAATTTTTTTTTCTTTTTTTGTCTTGTGCTAGAGATGGGAATCTTCGTTCCAGCAAATGCGTGCACGATTCACCATTACTGTTGCTTACGTACTAAGCCCTCCCCCACCCCTATATTCTTAAACCACTCTCCCTCCGCGAGACTGCCGTAAGGTGTTACTTCGCGAAGGGCTGATTAGCCTGAAAGCCTTATCACATTAAATCCAGATTTCGCCTTCGTTCCTCCAATCTTCGGAGTCCAGCATAACTTCAGAGATTTGCCGGCTGTATTGGTTCCATAGGATCCTCCGAGAATTCATCACCTCTTCCATAAGCCGGTCTAGTGCAAAATTCATTTCCCCGGGCCATTTAAATCTGGGGCAGCATATTAGAATTTGCTGCACATCTTTCTCCTCATCTACACAGTTTAGGCATATGAGGGAAGTCTCATGTCCAAATCTGTGCGGGTACTTCTTGAAACATCCATGACCAGTAGAAAAGTAGAAATTCAATTTGCAATGATCGTTCTTCATTCAAGGGGTTATATTAGGGACAAGGCGAAATGTCCATCTTCCCTTTAAATTGTTCTGCCATCGTGACTGTCATTTGTGAATGAAAGTCCTACGTTCCTCCGAGTTTATAGCCGCTGTTTGTCTCGGGTATTTGAAACGTCAATATGCCCAACAGTCTCAACCCACTTATCCTCAACCACTTCCTCAAACCACTTATCTGCCTAATCGCACTTAGACGAAACCAGAGGATAGTTTTTTCCTCGCTGTCCACACGAAGAGTCCTTCCGACCACATTATCGACGTTATAACCCTCGATATTATCCTCCTCTAAAATGGATTTGATCCTCCAATATTTGTCATCATCCTAGTCAATGCAAAAGTTTTGAAAGTGTGTGTGTGCATGTATGCACGTATGCAAGAGTATAGGTTTCAGTATCGATAACAAAATGTGCAAAGCATTCAATGTCAATCATTATGCGATACACAATATCGATTTAACTATTTATGTAAGTGCGTATGTATAAAGTGTAAGTGTGTGTGTGTGTAAATATTTGACGTTTAAACACAAGAATTTTGCTCTGCAGCAATACTGCAATAAATTCGTTACATTCTTGGTTATTTTTTTTTTGTTTCTTTTGTTGTTGCCGTTAAACTGGTCGAATAGTGTTCAGTACACTTAAGTTGCTTCACTTATTTTAGAAGAAGAATGTTTGTCCTTAATTTTCCAAGCAACTTTCCATTTTTCCTGTTTTTTCTTGGTTTTTTTTCCTGTTCGGTAGCCAGCCCTATGTTATCGATGATGATGATGATGAAAATACAATTGCCACCCAACAAGTATGCATGGAACAGAACAGTACAGTGTGTGTGTGAGAGAGTGCTCAGCACATATGGAACACATTGATTTTACTTCACCACTAGATTGGTGTACAGGAGTAGGACAAAACCAATCATAAATTCATTGAATCGAATCGGTGTCAATTTGAGTATCCTGTTATTTTCTGCCATAAAGAGCATAAGAATGAAAGCAAAGAGAGCGAGAGAGAGATGGAGAGGAAGAGAAAAAACAACACGAGCCGGAAAATGCTTGAAATAACTGATGACAGTTAATGCAACACCAACATGTGTTGCATACGATAAGTGAACTACAGTTAAATGTGATTATTGTCAAAGAGCCAATACTTATACAACCACACACACATACACAAGCATACATAAACACACATATTATGTATGTACTATTGCCCTGGATAAACGAGTGAGTGAATGTATTTGGCATACATTTACTGGCACAAGCGGTTGTACCACAACTACCACCACTACTACTACTACTACTACTACCGTTACCCTCAACTGTAACTCAATTGTAACAAAATTTGTTCAGCTGCATATGAATGCTATGTGTGTGTGTATTGTTGCCTTTAGTCGGTACGTGTTGGCGAATTAATTTTGACACAAAAAAAAAATGTAAAATTGATGAAAAATATTTAAATTTTGTTTCTTTTGAACACTCTCCGTTTCTCTCGCTTGCTTTTTTTGTTGAAATTTTCAAAATATGCCGCAGAAGAACAATAAAATGTTTGCGAAAACGACGAAATCAAATTAGAATAGAAGGCTGCTGATAAGATTAATGAAGGAGTGCCGTAACAATAGCACAATGGCTGCATGAGACAGAAAGAAAGAGAGAGAAAGAGAGAGATGATAGGATATGCCAGCTGATTGGAAAATTTTTTGTCAAAATGGAAATCATTAAAGAAATTTGAAAAAAAATTAAAATTATAACGAGATTCGTTTTGCAGCAACACAAAAAAAATGCAAATTTTTATTGGAAACAGTCAATAAAAAAAACATGTTTCGTCTGGCATAGAATCCGAAGCACCATCTTCCCTTGGTGGAATTGGACCAGTCTTGCTGCCATCTATCCATAGCATCATCAACCAATTGAACGGGGTGATTCAATAGACCTGTTTCCCTCCTTGTAACATGTTTCCTCCTTTCTACGTCCACTATTAGCTGCAGGGGCATCACCGTGCAGAAGGTAGAAGTTGTCTTGAGAGCGGAGCTACTGTGTAATGCTTCTATTCCTGTTCTATAGGTCCTTTTATCCATAATCTCAGCCCATATAGGGGCTGCATATATACGTAGCAATCAAACTCATTACTCCTGATTTGAATCCGCTAGGCTCGCTGTCGCCGCACATTTTCCACCGATGTCCATACCAATTATGTATGTATGGATGTAATAGGCACCAACTTGAGTCTCTGTAAGATTATCCATTGACCTAGTAGGCTTGTTCGTTTGCAAGCCTAAAATCCACTAGGAATTCAAATGAAAACACGACAAGGTCACTTAGGTAGTCAAGTTTCTGTATGCTGTCACCAAAAATGTTGTGGCAGAGTCTCTCCACATGATGGCAGTTCGAAGGCTTTAGGTTGCCTTACTAAGTGAAAGCAGTTTTTCTAGGATTCCCCTGTTAGGGTTATTGGTATAATTATGCCAGTAAGCAGCGATTTCCCTGTGCACACAACTTCTTAGCATTGTGTTCCTGTAGCTTTTTGTAACTTCGCATAGAGGAAGACGCCTTCTCATACTACTGGCGGCATCTACAGTTTAAAGTCAACTGCGAGCAACAGATTTTTGAGTAACTTTTCATGACAATTTTATTTTATTCTCGAAGTTTTTGCCAGAAATCTGCGGCTGGCAAGTCAACGAAGAAATATTCTTCTGGCCTCGAGTTTAAATCATGGCCTCATGTCTTATAAGCCAACACACTACCAACTAAACTTTTGCTGCAGCTTATTAACAACCTCAACTAGAGCAACAGATATTAGTAGGCAAGTGGGTAGTCACAGTTTATGCTCTGCTTGTTCTGGGTGTTCAGACATGCAGCCAATTAAGCAGTGACCTGTAATAACTCTCTACTTTCTTTGTAACATCTTTATTGCCAATTACAAAGCACTCGCCCTTTGTATCCCTATAATGTTTTAAGAATTTTTCTTTCATTTCTTTTCTGTTTGTCTTCTGCTTTATCAAATAAAAAAAGAAATGTTTGTTGGTGTCACATTGACATTTTCATAGTTTTTCCAGTTGTTATGCTTAAAAAAAAAACTCGACTCAAGTGCACTTTTCATGTCATTTCCGGTTAGTTTGATCATATGATGGCCCACAGCCACCACAGCCAATTACAATTACTTTATGGTTGTCTTATTGCTTTTTTACCAATGTTTTCTGGCTTTACCAATGTTTTTTCTCTGCTTTTCTCTTCACATTTTCAAACATCTTTATGGTTAACGATACCCAGGCAACACTTACATGCGTCACATGATACCCACACACACACTGTAAGTGGAGACACATGCACATGATACTGACGCAACCACTTGAGAAACATTTTAAAAGAAACACTCTCTGGCAACAGTGGAGACTCTTTAGAAGAGTTCACATGAAATTCTTTTATTTTATAATTCTTTACAATGACTTGCCTTGCGTCTTGTCTTGCCGTGTCTTGTCTTTGGTTGTCTGTTCGACTAATGTAAAGAAAAACAACTTGATTTTCCTTTTTCACAATTTCTAATTTTCTCTTCACATCTTTAACTTGTTTTAACTTGTTGTTGTTGTTGTTGTTGTTCATACTTTTTAATTGTGTTTTTTCGTTTTTCCTCTTTTTTTTCTTTATTTTTCTTTTAATTTTCTACTCACTTGAAGTGTTTCTTCAAGTGTTTAAATTTCTTTTTAAAAGAATCTCAAGAAATAAAAGCAAAAAATGAATGAAAAACTTGTGTGTTTAAAACGTACGAATAAGTGGATTTTTATGTTCAATATGACCTGGCAATATGGCCGGCCGCCCCTTTTCAAATATTTATCGAATTTCTCTCAACTCAACTTAAATTGAATTTCATTGTAATTTGATTTCGTTTTAATTTTCACTTGAAAGTTTCTCTTTTTTTTTTTTCTTCCAATCACTCAACAGCTCATCAGGTTATTTGTCTTTTGAATTAAGAATTTTTTCTTTTTTAAGGTGGTAGGGTGCTCAATCACTGTTTGCCACTGTTTAAAGCCAGTTGAGTTAAATTTTTAATTAATTTAAGGAACGATAAAGCAATAGAGTCGTAAACGAATACATTCCATCTTTCATGCATGCGGTTAACAAATACTAAAGAGGCAGTCATAGAAGATACAGTGTTACACACTGCTTGTGACTCACTATACAACGTCTGAACCTATTGTTGATAGGAGATTTAACACTAAAACTTTGGATAGCTCTTCCCTTACAAACATCGCTTTAAACGTATTCACCGCCGTAGAGATTGCAGTGTTGCATTCTGCTTGTGACTTACTATACCACGTCTGAAGCTATTACTGATATCAGATATAACACTAGAACTTCTATAGAAGTCTAGTTTTTCGGTTACAACATTTTATAAGCCAAGACATTTCAGTAACAAAACATCCCTTTAAACGTAGCCATCGTCATAGAAGATACAGTGTTTCACTCTAATTGTAGCTCACTGTACCACGTCTGATAGCACATTAGACATTGGAAATGTAAGTAGGCGTGTTTCGCCGCCATGTTCATCTCCAGGAATTCTGTGGAATACTACTTTACAGTTCTAAACACAGAAATAAGGTAGGCTGTGCAAGTTGTCCAAAGAATCCTAGGATAGCTCTTCGCTTGCAACATTTTATAGGCCAAGGCATTTCAGTAACAAAACATACCTTTAAACATATACACTGCCATCGAGAATACAGTATTACACTCTATTTGTGACTCACTATACCACGTCGAAATATATTCTTGATATTAGATTACACACTGGAAATAAAAGCAGGCGTGGTCCGCTGACATGTTCATTTCCAGGCATTCTGTGGAAGTCTCCTTGGATGATTCTCAACATACATCTTAAGTAGACTGTGGAAGTTCTCCAAAGAATCTGAGCATAGCTCTTTACTTACAACATTTTATAGGCCAAGGCATTTCAGTAACAAACCATCCCTTTCAACGTATTCACCGCCATAGAAGATACAGTGTTACACTCTATTTGTGACTCACTATACCCCGTCTAAATCTATTCCTGATAGCAGTTGCACACTGGCTCTCCAAGCAGACGTGGTCCTCCGACATGTTCATCTTCTGGAATCCTGTGGAATTCAACATGGACGGTTCTAAACGTACGTATAAAGTGGGCTGTGGCAGTTCTCCAAGGAATCTTAGGATAGCTATTCGACTTCCCGACAACTGTAGAATATTTCAGTGCTAGATAATGGCCGTAAATTTCGCTGCTGAACTGATCGAATAGAACTGAAGGATATA
>QOCX01005584.1:0-12624 GCA_005959815.1 Sarcophaga bullata | reverse complement strand
CTGCTAAAGTTAATTTCAATTTTAAAAAAAATTTTATGAGTTGGTAGTATGGTATGGGACTTGCAGTTCTCTCTGAAATATCTCTGAAAATGTGAGAATAATTGTTTTACTCTACCGCAAGTATATGTATGTATACGCTTAATTTTGATTTTAATCGAATAAAAACTAAAAATTTGATGATCTAAACACCAATGGGTACGGGTATAACACAAATCCGCACTAGCTTCGACCCTATTATCCACCTTTGGAGTAAAGTTCTTTATTTCATTATCACACTCATGGTACGTTTGTTTAGAGTATACAACATACATGACAAATAATTTGGCCATGGCCGGCCCTTTACGTGCAGGATATACGACCTAACTCTCACACCACTTGATATGCTGTGTGTATTAATTTTATACAATGAGTGACGCGGATTCTTACAATTTAAAGATCAATTCGAACGAGACGGATTTTTGCAGAACTCTTTTCAGTGGGCAATTTTATTTTCTTCTCAGAGTTTTTGGCCAGAAATCTGCTGACGAGGAAGTCGTCGAAGAAATTTTTTTTCATATTTTCTTTTTTTGATGCCTGACCTGGGGTTTGAACCTAGGCTCATCTAATAAGCCAACACACTTACCTACTAGACCACGGCGACTTCCTTTAGAACGTATACACGCCATCCAAATGGCACCAACACCAGCATAGCATTAAAGATCTTGAAAGGCTTAGCAATTATTTCGTTGAAATTAAAATTGCTTTTTTGCGCCATTATCGATTGCAAACATGAGCGAAAACTTCGGAAAACTCCACTATGATTGAGTGAAATGTAATTGACAAGAAAATTATGGCAAGCAAAAGAAAATTGAATTTTAATTAAAAAAGTAATTTTTAAATCTCTTCTCTAATTGTAAATTATAAACAATGAAAATGTAATTAAATTTAATTCTTATACGATTGTACATACATACATACATACATGCAATACATACATATATTGCATATGCAAATAGAGATAAAAAGGATTACAGTAACAACTAATGTGCTGCAACAACAGTTTCATTTAAATATGTGGGAAGCTATGTAGCTTTAATTTATGAAAATGGTGTAGTAAAAAGCAGCGGCTTCTTAGCCCACAACTGAGATAGAAAAAGCTGGGTGAAAGGAGTCTTCGATAATTTTTTGGATGGCTTAGATAAGCACATCTTTATGTTGATAAAGGCATATACGCCAGCATGTGACGAGCAAACAGTGCATTTTCAAATTTTCATTCCGCAATTATGGTTTTCTTTTTACCACACCTTATATTTATACAAACTCACACACATTTATAGAACAAGAAGGAAAATAAACAAAAAATTTTATACATAATCAGGTTATTATAACAGCATTAAGATGATAAAAATTAAATGGCATGCATATGTGTGTGCATGTGTGTATGTATATTTAAACGTGGTCAGTTATCTTTGTAGTTGAAACTTATTTTCCCAAACACCCACATAGCACCCAACACTTGTGTTCATGAATAAAAAGAATAAAAAAACAAACAACAAGAGTATGTTTGTTTGTGTGCGTGCAACTAATCCCAGTGATTACAGTCACCATAAATCACAATTATAATGCATAATCCAGTAAAATGAATATTTTATTCTAAAAATCCCTTTGAATAATAAAAATGAGAAGAAAAAACAACCAAAGCAAAAAACAACAATAACAACAACAATAATAATAACAACAATCATAATAGAGAAGAAAAAGTAAAATTGTTTGCAACTTTCAAACCAACAAAATCATCGGAATGAAGGGAAAAGTTTTAGCACAGCCACACGTACGGATGCTGATATACGTACTGATACACGTACGTACTCTTACTTACACATGAAAACTTTCTTTTCACCTATATTTCATACAAAACGTTTAATATTTTCATTTTCCACTTACAGTCGCCGCATATCTGACTTAGGACACTATCTACTACATCTCTTGCAAATAATTTTTTAGAAATTTTCTTTCAGGACCAGTTGCTCGTAGAATTTCAGATGGTTTTCTACGATCATCTGCTGCCTTAATGCTTCATCATTTCATGATATTCTCCCTTAACACATTCAGCTAGAAGATATTCTTAAATTACTTCTGCAACGCTGCTTTTGTTCATCCTCGCGTCTCTACGTCATTGTTTGTTGTTATCACAGTCTCTGAGACTGTGTGAATTTCAATTAAATTGTCAATCTATAAACTGATGTCGTTGTCTTATGTTTTTCTAGCTGCCAGCTGCTATTATTGCTATCCGTTCCTATACTTGTTTAGCCAGCACTTGTTCAAATTTACCAGAAGTTCCATATTTTTTTGTCTGAATTAGTATTCACCAGAGAGATTTATATGATGGTACTACTACAGTTATCGATTACATAGTTACGAATTTTTTGGTATACGTTTACTGCCATTATTACGTACTCAAATATCTATTCCGCCAAGTTAAAAGCTTTTTAATGTCCAGAATTTTAGTAGACTTTTAAAATTTTGATTCCAAGTCACATCATGACCAATTAGCAATAAATTAACAAATCTAGAATCTAAACTTGTAGAACTTTATTATACTTTGTGTTTAGATCCTATCAAAATACACTACAAAACGAAATCTACTTCTTATTGTGCGGTAACCGGTAACTTCTTCTTGTACGGTAACTAGTGCCAGATGCTAGCAATTGATTACATAACTCTTCAAAAGTAAATTTCTTCTGAATCACTGTTAAATTACGGATCTCAACATAAATAAATCCTGTGGGCCGGATAGTATCCCCAGCCCTGATTCTAAAGCAATGGCATTCGGCGCTCGCTTGTCCAAGTTGTTCTCCTAGCTGGAACATTTTCATTGTTTAACCCTGAAAACTACAGCCCGATTACAATGTTCCACTAATTGTAATCTTATGGAAAGAGTGATTAAGCATTAAATCTGTTAGGCATCTAGAGGTCAACAATTTAATCAGAGATAAACAGTCTGACGTTCACATCACACTGCTAACATGTTGCCATGACTGTCATTAAAAAAAAAGGAACCACTCTATCCTCTTAGTGAGAGCATGCTTGTGACTTTCTAAGCCCATTAATTTTGTCCCCAGAATCCACTTTTCGTCATTATATAATATAGCCAGGAATTACACTACAGAGGTAGTTACAGATCATTTAATCAAACCACTTCAGTGGCACCACAAGGGCCTATACTATTTCCAATTCAATCTTATTTACTGAATAAGATCAATTACAAATAAAAATATTCATGATTTAAGGACGGCATTCACAAAACATTGAAATTTGATAGTATGACGGCATCGTTTATAAAACTTTCCATGTTATTATAAACACGAATTGGTGTAAAAATACAAAAAGTGACCCGTTCGAACATGACTACCACTATCTACGATTCAAACGGTATTACAGAGAATTTCCGAATTATTTTCAGAAAATTCAAACTGAAAGTTTTTAACCAATTTTGTGGATTTCATACATACATAAATCGGCATTACAGAACCTTCAGTCATGATTACGACTTAACTTCTCACATCACTTTATTTGGTGTTAATTCATACATGAGTGATGCGACTACATGTTTAAATCGATTTAAACGACAGATTTTTGAGAAACCATTTCATGGCAATTTAATTTTCTCTCAATTTTGCACCAGAAATCTGCTGGAAGGGAAATCACAGGAGAAATTATTTCTTCATAATTTCTTTTGATGTCTGACGGTGGGTTTGAACCAAAACCCTCATTATAACATAACGAAACACACAACCTACCAGACTACTTACTAAACTGAATGGCACTTGACAGGGCTGCTTTTCTGCTCAAAACTGCACTCAATGTTTTCATTGGTCCGTAAAAACTTGCTTGTACATGAAAAGACTTAATTAAACACAGTACTCCTTACAATAATAACGATGGTAGAAAGTAGAAAATAGTGTTTTTATAAAAATTAATGTGAAATTTAACAATTTGAACATCTATTCCGATATATATAGGACTTGGAGAAATGTCTTGTTTAAGCGATTCATTAAAATTTTTGGTGTTTGAAAACACATGATGGTCAGTTTTTCATAACTCTGACCCCATAAATAGGCTGTATGATATAATGGGAATGGTTATGCAGCTTTTATGACTTGTTCGCATACAACACGATTTTAAAAAGCCTACAGGGAAAAAATTTTGTATTCCTATTATTACCCTATTCTACTCACTTACTTAATCACCTTGGCCGAACATCCGTTAATGTTGCTAATGACCAATTAATCCAAAAATATTAATGACAGTGTATCTAATATTTTTACCATTCACTGTATTATAACAGTAACATACAGAGTTTTACAAGTTAATGTTTGTAAACGACGTGTCCTTTATTCAATTTTTCACTTTTTCAGTTTTTCTTTATTTTGCCCCATTGGTCGGTAGATATTTTCCGAGAAATGGTTACCGGTGTTCAACGGGAAGGGATGTGAAAGTAAGAAAAGTTGTTTTTATTGTTTGGTTTCTTTGCCACCATGAATATAAATATTTTGGTATTGTCAGTTGGTATTTTACTCTTGTTAACAACTGCCTGAAGAGTTAAAATACCAGAAACCGAATATATATGAGGGATAAAGGAAGAAGAAGAAGAAGAAGAAAAAGTGATGTAGAAACATTTTGTTACTGCATATGTTCAGAGATGGGAGAACATTTTGTGTGTTTTTTTTTTTTTTTTTTTTTTTTGTTAGAATATCCCTTACATTCTAATGGCACATGTTCTGTATTTGATTTGCGATAAATGCTGACCTCATTGTCTTGCTTTTTCGAAAATAAAGCAAAAAGGAAAACAATTTTCCAGTACAGCATAATAGAAAGAAAGTTTCTATAAAATAATAAAAAAAAAACAAGAGAGAACAGAAATAATAGAAATGGTGTTCATATGAGTTTTAATTTCAATTTTTTTTATTTTTTTTATTTTTTTTTTTAATTTAATTAAAGCCTTTTGTATTTTACTTTAAAATAGCAATTCTATTTTGTCTTCTAAGGAATTAAAGCATTTCAAACATATTTGCATTAACTTAGCCAACCCAAAAAAGGATTAAGGCTAAATGGCAAATAAATTTCGCTTAAAACAATAAAAACATCATAAATAATGTTGCTTTAAAGTCTTAAAAAACTCTTCGGAGAAAGGATAAAATGACAAATAAAAGACACCAAAGTGGAAAAAATAAAAACACAATAAAAATATTCCCTTTTACAGTCAATATCACATGCACAGACTACATGACCTCAATCTTTAATTGTGAAAAAATAATGTCATCAGGGGAAGATTCAAGGATATTTTGTTTCTGCCAGCACCATATACGTATGTACGTACGTGCGTTACAAATTTTAAACGCATTCTGTAGAACCAACACTGTTTACTAACAATATGTGAAACTAAAATATTTTTAAAGACATTTCGTAAGAACCTCTTGAATTAACAAACATCATAAATTCATAGTCCTTCTGTATACAAATTATTGAAATTTAAATACAAGAATGCATTTGAGCTAAATCGGTTTCAGTTGCCTTTTTAAAGAGCATTGTTATTACGTAAACGTATTGCAGCAGTTAAAAACAAACTCTTGGATCCTAGCTAAATCCAAGATGGTAACAACCCATGAAACAGAGATTCAAAAATGAGAATATCTTATCGAAACAGTTTGAATCGATCGTCTCTCTACAAGAGCTTATAAAAAGACAAGGCGCATATTGTGTCGCCATCGTTCAGGTGCAAATATTGCTTCTGTATAGGATATAAGGGCTGTTATCTTCCACGGCTGCCATATATCAAGTAATTATGTGAGGCTTCAGCTTATCAAGTTCGAACGTTCAAATTGCTAAACGAACAACCAGAATATTTCAAAATAATATATTATAAATGCTAGAGTGATTTCAGAAGTGCACACTGTCCACTACTTACAAAAGAATCCAATTGTAAGAAAATTTTCAACAATTCCGTAGTTAAACTGTTTGTGCCAATTAATCGAATATCGATATAATGCTAAGGCTCATGAAAAATTTTTGCCAATACATTTGCTCTTCCATTAAAGCTAACGTTATATTCGGATAAGATTAAAATTTTTACTTCAATTTAAGAAAATATTGTTCAGAATTTATTTAATTATTTTCATTTCCTTTTTTTTGTGGAAGTCCCACTTTTTTGGTTTTCATTGTGTTATCCATTACCGTTTCGCATCCTATCCCATTATTTCCTATTCGCAATATTCAACTTATTTTTAATATAGAATTCAATAAAATCCAACAAAGTATAAGAGTTCTAAGACTTGGCAATATAAATATTGCTATTCAGTTGCTTTTTTCGATAGATCCTGGCCATAAAACAAATACATAACAACTATAGTGGATCCATTACACATTCCTAACATTAAGTTAGGATTACCAACCTAGCGTTTCACATCGCTTAAATGTTCGTGGGTGGTTAATTTTACGGTTACGAGGCGGGGTCCTTAGTTTAAAGTCGACTCTGAATCGGGACAGATTGTTTGAGAAAGTTTCATGGCAATTTTATGTTACCCTCCAGAATTTTTGCGGAAATCTTGCTGAGCGCGGAAGTTCGCCGCAAGAAATTTTTTCATATTTTGACGTACGACCGCAAGGTACAGACGAGAATATTGGTGTTGATTGGGGATTTCTTTAACCATAAACTGCTACCATAAAATTTTAGATGGCATTGTCGAATCTTTTATATTTTTTTTCTGGTAAATATTTTCCTCCCATCATTTTGTTTTGAATTTCCGACATAGAATCTTTTTTACAAGAAAGCTGTAAACAGATAATATTTGTTCAAGACATTATTTGAAACTTTTGCTCCCTTTTAGCTCCTTAATATTTGCTCTTTTGAGATGCAGCTTTTGTGGAATCTTCAAATGCCTTCAGATCGTATCTTTATAATAAACAATATTCCATCAAAGAAATTACTATAATAATGATATTATCATTGATTTTATACTGATAACATCATTAGAATTTGATGTACTGATCTTTCAATTCTCATATTTTTTTGCACGTGAAATAGTTTTGTATTCAACAGCTGTGAGCAGAAGTAGACATTTCAATTCTTTACTTCCGTTACTCTCCTTAGTAGCAAACCTTTTCCTCAGTCCATTATACAATGAAATTAGTTTGGAAATTATTTGTCAAAAGAACGTGTGCACAAAACTGGAGAAACAATTTATCTGTCAACTTTATCAGAGTTAAAGTCTGTAGTAGATCATTTCTCTGGAGATATCGCAAAACGGAGTTTATTCTAACAAAACAGGAGAAGTTTAAGACTGAAACACAACATGAAAGAAAACACAACGTGAAAGAGGAAGATGAAGTTAAAAAAAGAAAAATGTAAAATTTTAAGCGTGCCTTTAGATTAACAAATAATAATATTTGGCTGAAGTAGGCCATAGTCTAGTAGGTAATTTGTTTGACTTATTAGCTTCTATTTCCAACCATAACTCAGGCATTTCGAAACAAAACGAAATATGAAAAAAAATATTTCAATTGGCGACTTTCTTTCAGTAGTCTTTTGGCAAAAACTCTGAAATTAAATAAAATTTCTAAGAAAACTTTCCAAAATCTGTCGTTCAGAGTCATTGTTAAACATTAAGTCCTACCACTCATGGATAAATTTAACACGCACAACATCAATTGGTGGATGGTGTGAGAAGCTGAGTTAAACTCCTGATTATAGGGCTGTAATGAAAAATTAAGGAAGTTTATTTGGATTCTTTTTATTAGAATGTTAATGTAAAAATGTTTCCTATTTAACTTGAAAGACCTCAAATGATTTTATTATGAATTATCGTTAACATCTTAAGCTAACGACGTCAAACAAATTTAAAGCCATTATTACAACTTGCCGTTAACTTAAAGGACGATTTGGTAGAGTAAATTGCTTTCATTATTATGAGTACCAAATAAGTAGAAGTGAGCGTTAAGCTAAAGGAAGATCATCCTACCTTTACATTTAAAGTTACTTTATATTTGAACTCGTCATATACATTATTTTCGATATGCAAAATCAATACTTAACATAACAAATAAGAACCACGCTGTTGCCACTGCGTTTTTTAAAGAACTTGTTTAAAGTAGTAAAAATTAACAGATATTGCACTGGCAAAGTTAACTTATTATCTGTTAAATTGTAATAGCGAAAATAAGTTAAAGGTAACTTTAGAGTTCCCTTCAGCTAAAGATGCCTTTAACTAAACTCAACTTTAACGCAAGTTGTAATAGTGGCCCTCAGAGAGATTTTTCTTATTAATTTTTACTACGATTTTGAAGATTTTGCATCTACAAAAAAAAATCCACACGAAAGCTTGTAGGCAAATAAATCGATAAAGGGTTCATAGAGGAGAGGAAAAGAAGAAGCGGCAAACGGGTGAAGAAAAGTCTAGGGTGTGGATTTGGGTGTGTATAGAAACAGGCGTGAACTCAAAAAATCATGAAACAAAAAGGTCAAACTCAGCGACAGTTGCAAGCATGGAGCAACTAACTGCAAGAATTTAAACGGTGACCTGTAATGGATGTTTCTGAACAGAGAGACAGCAGTACCAACTCCGTTCAGTGGCAATGACATCCAGATTCCGTTACCGCTAACCCTAATGACTTGACTACTATGGTTGGAGGAAAGTACCTCAACTCGTGAAAGAAATTGAATCAAATCTCTGTTGAGCTGAAATTTGTCCCGCTTTAATTAACTGCATGATACCATGAACCCCACTTCTCAAAGGTGTGTTATTATATATAAAAACAAATATCCGGAGAAATTCTAATAATCTTTTGATTTTGATTGGCTTTACCCATTATCTACCGGTCGATCTTTGAAAACAATCAATAACCAGTTTTTGATGGATTAGATGAAGATACATTCTAATTTAACTAGTCCTAAACAGCAAGTATTCTTTGCTTGCCCATTTTAAGTAGTATCTATTCGAAATTGGAACTTGTTAAATATCAGTAGTCTTACCGACAAAGTATTCCCCAATTCCAATTTCAAACAAATTCACAAATGAGACCTTTTGTGTGATTACTAATTATACTGTTAACCCTCTTACGTCACAGAAAATAATTGTGCATGATTTAATTATCATCGCAATTGAATGTTTGGGAATCCTATTCCTGTTGTGTCTTCTGCCACTCTAAGGCTTGTACATCGTAGAAAGATTCGCGTTAGAACAATAAAAATATTTAATTGACTTGCGTCGACGCCTTTATTTAACTTCATTTATCATGCAAGACACAGATATCAAACAAATCTAAATCAAACAATCATTTCGACGCCTTAATACTCCCCCCCCCACAAATTAATTCATTTATTCATAAAGTTAAACAAGAAGCAAGCAAAATTATATTTGAAAATCTGATAAATTATGCTGAAAATTTTAAATCTAAAAACGAGAATCGAAGTATAATTTATTTTTTTTTTTTTTTTGTTTCGTTTCAAATACGGATAAGAGCATAAAACTGTTGTTGGTATGACAGTATGTGGCATGTTATGATTTTTGAATGAAAATAAAGCATCAACAGGAATATATTGTAGGGTATGAAACAATGTCTGTGCATTACATCGCGAAAGAGGCCTTCTATTCCTGCATATTTAATACAAGCATTATATTGTTTTTTGTATTTGTTGTTGCGTATCTTTGCCTGTCTCATGACTATTTGCCTCCCCATAGAGAGAGAAAAAAGTGTCTGTTTTATCTGTCGGTTTCCGTATGACAATGACATCTTCAATAACAAGTTTTGTTCCATTTTCCAAAAGAATTGTTCGTTATTAAATATTCCATTGTATTCAAGCATTTTTACATATTCAAGCGAATATAAATTTACATTTATACGTACATACGTTAGTTATGTATGAATGCTTGTAAATTTATTCCAATTGGAATTTTATTTCATTTAAGTTTCAAAAGTTAATTTACATGCATGTCTCTTCTGTCTGAACAATATAAAACGTTAGCATTTCCTTCCACTATTATTTGAGATTATTTTCCATCTCTATTACGACTTGGAAAATTTTAAAACAAAACCTAAGATCTGAAAGTTTTATCTAACAGAATTTCATGATTATTTCTGAATAATTGATTTGCCACATTTTTAAATCGAATTTTCCAAGTTTGCTCAAATAAAAAATTTGAATTTGAAATGATGACAATAACATTAAAGGTCAATTTTTCTTTCGCCCTTATCACTCTATATGAATTCAATTGTTAATTGGAAGTGATACCTAGCGTATGGTAGCTGCGTTGCAGTTGAGTATGTGGTTATATTTACGTTAATTCTCTGTGGATTCGTCAACAAAAAAATAGTTTGATAATCACTGGTCCCTGCAACTTTTATTAAAGATCTTTTATTTTAAATCATTTGTTACAAATCTAGTCACTGATAAGCATTGTCCACTGTCCTAATGTAATATGGCAACATGTACACTTTGCTCTATTTAATATTCCCTTATTTATACTTCAACTTTCGGAATTTTACTATTTATGTTATTCTTGCTGTTTTGTAATTTTAATTTTTATATTTTTCTGTTTGTGTAATTCTTTGTTCCATCTAAACATGCATAATTGTCATTATAACTCTTCAGTCAGGATTATGACGTAGCTTCTCGCACCACTTATGTCGTGCGCATTAAATTTTTCATACGGATGAGTGCGTAACCTACAGTTTAAAGTCGACTCCGAATGACAAATTTTTGAGAAACTTTTTCATGTCAATTTTATTTACCCTCGGAATTGTTGGCAGAAATATGAGAGAGAAATATTTTTTTATATTTTATTTTGATGTCTGACCTGTGGCTTGAACCACGACCTTACACCTAATAAGCCAACAATATGTTGTGTTGTTAGAAGTTGTGGTGGTCTGGTAAGTATTGTGTTGGTTTGTTCGAAATGAGACCACGGTTCAAAGCCTCATTTATTATTTATTTATTTTTCTTGTAATTCTTCATTTGTTCGTGTTATAAATTTTTTTCTCTGAAGAAACTTCCTTTTCCTCTATTCTAGCGGCCCCGGTTGATTTTAATCGTAATATTTAAATTGAAACTTTATTGTTGTCCATATACTCGTATGTATATATATATAGCTGCTTTGTTTGTTTTCATCTAGAAATATGTAATTGTAAACGTATTCTAAAGAATAACTTGGCCTCTCCGCTGCTTCGCCTAATTTCCATCAGTAACGTATGTACGTTGGGCGTCCCACATTTATATTCAGTTCAAGAAGTCGGTTCAACAACTAAATGATACTTTCAAAACATAAAAGATCTGCAGCACTTCTTTAAATAAACTATATTGAGTGTTTTTGCTGAAATATTTTCAAAGGCTTCTATCACTGTATGGGTGTTTCCTTTTCCAGTTATTCCACCATTAGCGTGGTTTATTTAGCTCATGAATCTTCATTTTCACGGTTAACTTCTATGATAACTTTGATTCAGTGAGTTTTGAAATGCTAACTAAAAGTTACGATTTTATGTTAAACATGTAGTTCAAGAATGGATCTGGGCATAGAAGCCGGAGTTTTTGAAATATTTCGAACTCATGGGAAAAATCACTAGAATTTTTTAAGCGAAAGTCTATGCCATCGAAAGATGTAATCAATTCAGAATTACGTCTGCTGTGTCATGTAGAAATTTTCAGTAATGAGCAGGCAGATGCGCTTGCATGGAGAGGAGATTCAACGTCGCTGATAATACCAGAATAGACCCTTGGAAAGGTATACTAAAAGAAAAGATAAATCAGAGTAAAGTCTCTTGTCAGACAAAGCAGGAAAATAAACCTTTTGTTTAGAAATATAATTGAGGTATGCATCAAACTATCTGACATGACACTGTAAAGACAAAGTTAACTTATTCAGAATGGAGATCGTGTCAACAGAACATTTAAATTCTGTTATAATGAGAATAAATCGTGTATCCCTAGTGGAAATACCTGAGAAGCATGTGAATCATATAGAAGGGAATTGTACTTTTCGGACCGAGCAGCATATTTAAGTATGCTAGGGCAAAAGACTTGAAAGAGAAATTTCAGGCACCCTATAAAATTTGAGGGCAGTACAATGAACGTATGTTCGCAATAAAATGGTCCTATTCAGGATAATTATAAATAATAACAGTATAGCTACGTTGTTTACGAAAAATATGCAAATAAACACTGTACAGTTAAAGATAATTATAAATGCATATAAAATAAAAAAAGAACGGAGGTAGATCGACTTGGACAACAATTTAAAAATTTTTATTTTTGTTGCCCTTTGTTAGAATTGGCGTTACCTTACAAGTTTCTAACAAGACGAAATATAACGGTACAATATGACGGATATCTTAGATTAGATGAGCAAGTATACAACAGCTCCGCTTCAAGACCAGTATAATTCGTAATGTCTCACATGAGTTATCGCAAAAAAAAAGTACGTATAAATGAATATGCGAATCAAATCGTGATCGATTTATTTGAAGCACAGTGCATTGTCTGCAGCTTAATTGCTATCATAAATCTATTCTCTCAAAAATTGTGACTCTTAAGCTGGATTCACCCATGGTTTCGGAACAAAATTTTTTTCTGAAACAATGTTTAATCTCTCTCTT
>QOCX01005583.1:0-12625 GCA_005959815.1 Sarcophaga bullata | reverse complement strand
TTATAAAAACTGACATAGAAAGGAAGCTTGAGAAGTATGAGATCCAAAAAAAAAAGTTGCATGCTACAAAAAAGTCAGTTGAATCCATTTTTATTCATGTTACGCCCTAGAAGCCTTCTAATCTATAAATAAAACGATGATCATGAAAGCAGTGCACTGCATGAGAACTGAATTAAGGTAAGCTCTGGAAAATTGAGTAACAATTTGATAATTAAAGAGACTTCTGGTCAGAATATATTGTGTACTGTTCCTTCTTGCTGAAGTATTTGGGTTTCACTTCCTGGAAATTAGAAACATAAAAGTAGAGCTATGCTTACACAACCATAACTCACTCATAGGCTACATTACGAGTCAATCAGACTATTTATCGTAATTAAGTAATTCAGATAAGCAGTGAGTATCAAAAAGTAATCGATAAATTCCAGTGTAACATGACAATAACATCACTGCTGATCTCCAAATTTCTTCGAAATTTAAACAGGCCTGACAAGATCAAAACATTTTCGAATGAAGTCGCCGTTGTCTGGTAAGGTAGTTTGTTGACTTATCAATCCCAGGTCAGATATCTCCGAACATACCATAATATGAACAAAAAATATTCATTCAGCGCTTCCTGTCAACAGATTTTTTGCAAAAACCTCTGGGAGTAAATAAAAATTATCATGAAAAATTTCTCCAAGAAATCTGTCTTTCTGAGTCCACTTTAAACTCTAGGTCTCGTCACTCATGAACAAATTTAGCACACACAACATAAGTGTTGTGAGAAGCTAAGCTGTAATTCTGAATGAAGTGTTGTAATGACCAATTAAGTAAGTTTCTGAATTCAAACTCGGAATTACTTAATCTAGGTTTTCGAGATACCTTTCCGGACTGTTTCGAACTAGACTGTTAACTACAGCATATACTACTGCTGAACAATCAGTGTATCCTTGTTCAAGTATAGGCCTCATAAAACGCACATTAGAATACCACAGTTATTCATTTCACTTGGACCTGGTAGCGATGCTCTTGCTGTAGCATCTTACAGTCTTAAATAGTATGAGATTCCTAAGGAGTATGAGAATCTCTCCTAGGTTTCGGGCTATAATTCTGGACTGTTTTGAACTAGAGCTACGAACAGTTCAGTTCAGTACAGTCAGTTCGTTCGATCATCGCCTACATATAAAGCATATTGCGGTACAATAGCTATATATTTCCCTTACTCCGTAGCGGTGCCTTTGATGTAGCGCATGTATATCGATAGATCAGTTAGATCGCCTTTATAGTAGAATAATTTTGCCTTCCCCGGCATAGTATTGAACTTGCATCCAATACATGAAGAATAATTTCTTGCTCTTCCTCTATAATTTCTGAAGAAATCGCTTTCCATGTATCCAAAACCAATACCTCTTGAATGAGTGTTTGTAATGCAATGTCCAACAACAATACTGAGCAAGATCCTTTGGAATTTTCATAGATTACACCAGAAATCCCTCTATCCACCTTTGACCAGACTTGCTGCTCTAATCTGCTTAAATCGAAGTCGCGATATCAGCGTTCATAGATGCATAACTGAATACAATTTTAGCCTCAGGACTTAAAACTGGTGACGCAATATAAAGCACTCCACACTGGAAATTTGATGGCTGGTCTCAGAACTTGGGAATATCCCATGATCTCCTTTGCCACTAAGCCATCCCTCATTGAGAGACTTGTTTTTTTAATTTATTTATGAATGGCGGGACTACATTTAATGCGACTTTATAGGACAGAAGTTGAGAAACTTTTCATGACAACTTATTTACCTGTCCAGAGCTTAGGCCAGAAAATCTGTGAGAGGAAGCCGCTGAAAGAATGGTTTTTCCGCGTTTTTCGTTTTGTTCGAGATATTTGACCCCGGTGGGTTTGAAACGCGTGGGCCCTCCGTCGTCCTAATAAAGGACCAAAACACATGTAGCCACTAGACTAGGCACGAATTGGAAAGTACTATGGTTGACCATAATCATGCTGTGAAGCTATCGTTGAACCGGCATCGGAAAGTATGGGAGATATTTTATCCTCAAAATTATTACTGTGCTGTATGGATGTCAGAGTCAGTTATTACCCGCTCCTTAATAACATGCATCTCTGTCAAGCTGCCATATTAAAGTAAGCCTCTGAAATAAATTTTAAACTTCCTTAAACTCTACAACAAGCCCACTATTAATAAATATACAACCGAACCAAAATCGTCAGCATGTGCACATAAAAATTACAATATTTGATCACCAGCTTCACATTCACTACACACCAAAAAAGAGAATACAAAGAGAGTATGGGAGAACAGAAATATAACACACACACACACCACACACACACACAAAAAATTATAATACTGCAAATGCATGGTTGCTTGCGTCATAGAATCCTTAGAGGACAGTTTATCTATTATCTAAAGGCTGTGTTAGTCTTAATGAAAAACCCCAAGCTAAACTAAACAGAACAGAACACAGAACAGAACAGATCGGAAGAGAACAGAATTGAAGCAATGTGACTATGAAAGGAGTAGTAATTCCATATGCATGCTTGGAATATATGATAATAGAGTAATGGAAGATAACAAAGGACCTCAACGCACAAAACACGGTGCCAACCAACCCAACAGTGTCAAACAGCACACTATGAGAGACCGAAAAAAAAAGCACCTCCCCCCAATATAAATGAGTCCTTATGAGGAGTAATGGTGGAACAATCCAGCATAATAGTGTACAGCAGCTGAGTGCACATTATCGGGGCATGTTGTAATGGCGTTTGTTGCATATCCATGAAAATAATAATAAATGTTGCAAAAATTTTAAATAAAAACCATTTGCAACGTTTAAGACAACAAGTCAAAATGAAAATAAACAAACAAACAAACAAACAAACAAACAAATGACCACAAGCTGGTCAAAGGGTGTTGTAATGGTTGTTAGGTGCTTGCTTGGTTGGTTGTACCAGTGATGACACAAAAACTATAAAACAAAAGAAACAAAAACAAAAACAAAAAAAACTCGAGTAAAATCTCTTGTATGCATTTAAAAAGCATTTGTTTTATCTTGTATGTTTATTTTTGTATTTTTTGTTCTGTTTTTGTTGTATTTGTGGTAAGTGTGGCGTACTGTTTTTTGGTATTTAAACAGTTCACCTTATTTTTTTTTTTTTTTTAAATTTAATCCTTTAACAAAACTTCTCCAAATAAGTGGTGCAACATGAAATAAATTGAACGCAAGTCTTAAGAAGAAAAGTGACTCTGAAGTGATGTTATAAAGACCAACAAACATTCTCTCTTATCCTCTTTCGATAATACAACATTATCTCTACTCCGGTAACAATGGACACATTCGCGACAGAGGTTTTTGAAGTAACGGTGAGTAATATTTAGCTAAGGAGTATTGTCCGAGCTCGTGTTAGCATAACGGCACGAGAACCTTCCTACAGCCTGCGCAGGAAGTTCTATTGGATTAAAGGTCCCGCATATGTGAAAAGCCTAAAGAGTTGACATCATGCTTATTGTGAATAGATGGCTAAAAGCCCCTGTTGTGCTGTTCCTTGAACAGACCAGTAAACTCTATATGTTAAGGAGTGCACGCCACAAGATCAGAATAAATGGAAAACTGGTAGCAGCAAACTGCTTTGAATAAAGGATAGATTTGTGGCTGTACAGAAAAACAAGCATGGATCTTTGGGGCAGCAGCGAAGTTCTGTCCCGAATGAACTATGTCCTACCAAAGCCGCAACTTTGCCATTGGCAGGCATAGCAGGATATATGGAGAAAACCATTATTCGAGCACGCGGGCTCTTATCAAATCAAATATTTGAGTTTGCAACACAATACATATGAGTCAACAATACGTTATATAATTGGTCTTGACAACGACAATACGACCTAGTTTGCTCGCACCATTTATTTGTGTGTGAGTGATTTATTGGGAGAAACTTTCTCGTGAAAATCAAATTTTTTATCAAGAGAATGCTGAGGGTAAGCCGCCGATTAAATTTTTCTTCCATTTTTTATTCTGGAATTGGGCTTGAGCCGTGGCCTTACGTTTAATAAGCCAATAATTCAACAATAACAAGCGTACCCTCTAAAAGAAAGAGTTCCATGCCTTTAATGGGCCAGAACATGTCTATGAATTCGGAGCAGATGTTTGAAAAGGTATGTTTAATAAAAAGGAGGACAAAGAGAGGCAAAAACTTTTCACAAACCAACTGGGTTTTAGGCAATCAAAACTTTTGTTAGGAAATTATAAAGAGAGTCATCTGAGTCATAGGACAGCTTATCTGGCAATAACCAGTTGTTGGTAGCCAGTCTTTCGACAAAGCACTGTGGCCAGTTTTTCTACAGAGGTTATCTAGTAATAACCTGAGGTTGGTAGCCAGTCTTTCGACAGAGAACGGCAGACTTAGGAGCTATGTAAAGCCAAACATCTTGATTTTGTAACGATGGTAATGAATCATTGAAAGACTTTCATGAAATCTGTAAGGAAGGAAGGAAACATCTAGATGTGCCTCAGATGCTAAGCAGAGAATTGTCATTGTTGAAGTCAAGCATCATCCCGAAGTTTGTGAGGCTACAGACATGGTGGATACATTATGGGGATATTCAATAAAGATTGAGGGCATGATGGCAATAATAAGAGACATTTTCACGATAATAATAATAAGAGATATTGTACGTGCTCTCCAGCTGAAATAAATGCCTTTGAAACTGATTAAGACGGCAGGATATTTCGATTTCTTTAGGAAGTAGTCTTAAGTGCTTCTATAGGAAGTCTATGCGCCAAAAATCCTATTCACAATGAATGACGATCCTAAAATCCGTTAGACCGCACTCTAGGGCAATGCTTCCTTCACTCCATAATATCCGTCCGAAAATTGAATACAACTCTCATGTATAGACCGCTACCTCGAGATCTAGTTTGAAGCTTCTCGAACACGTACAGGAAAAGTGGACATAAATAATGGCAAGAAATTCAACTCTATTAACTCAATAGAATGCCGTCGCAATGTGTCTTGTATTTTATTGTTTTATTGTAACTACAATGGAGTGTGATCACACATTTTATTGTGTGATGTTTGTATCAATATGGCTACATTCCGGGTGACTGCAAAGCAGATAAACTGGTCACTGCAAGCTTATAATTGACAATGCAATCGCCAACAGTAGAATGGAGGTTCGGACGCGAACAAAACGACGCAGACATCTGTCCAAGGCTGGATACGAAGGCGCGTAGCAGCTTTGTTTAAACTCAGCACTGTTGTCGGGATTATTGCCAGGGCATTGTATTATAGGAAAGCATGGAGGCATATTGATTCCGCAGGAGCTGTGATAAGGAAGAGAACTGCTTTTCAACTATTGTGTACATGTCCGGCACTTGGTCGGAGAAGAAGGAGGCACTTGAGTGCCTTCTTTATGGAGGATCTGATGAACTGCCATGTATTGATATTGGCAGTCTGAGTCGCTTCATCGGAAGCTCCGAGTGGGTCTTGGGACGTAGGGGAAAATGTGAAACTGTGGGCCTTGAGTGTGGACTAAGTGTGTTCGCTCATAACTGCATTGAGAGGACATCCACATCTACCGACCTATCTAAGTGGAGTGTCAACGATTGATTGCAGTTCTAAATTTGATTGCAGTTTTGATAATTTCGTATCAATTTAGTTTTAATTTTAAACTACAAAAATCTCTACAAAACCAATAATTTCTCTCCAATCACACATACATACGAGTACATAGGCCGCTGCATAGCTTTTTTGTGCAGCTTACCTCTTTAAGCACACTATGCGTATGTGAAATGCTCTTCCTTCAAAATTTTAATTGATAAACACCATCTCCCTCTTTCTCTCTCTTACAAACTATTTTACCTAGTGAAAACATAATACATTGCATAAGTAGGCACTATTCACTGAGACTTGGTTGGTACAAAGCGGAAACGAGGCCTCTCTAGGCTACTGTATTCAGACAATACTTTCTACGTTGTATTACAAAGATTCTATCCAAACCATGCATGATAGCGAGGATTTTTATAAAACCTGAAGAATTAGCCCACCTGTAGATATAAACAAAAAAAATGTTCTTTCCTTTCTATTCTGGCCCAAGAGCTTATAACTCCATTTCCGTTTTTTGTTTTCGTTTTCTTCTTCTTTTTTTTTTTTTTTTGACACTTGCTATGAAGGCATTTGTAATTTTTGTTAAGATCCTTTTAAGAAATGATAACACCATTCTCCCTCTTTCTCTCTCTTACAAACTATTTTACCTAGTGAAAACATAATACATTGCATAAGTAGGCACTATTCACTGAGACTTGGTTGGTCAAAGCGGAAACGAGGCCTCTCTAGGCTACTGTATTCAGACAATACTTTCTACGTTGTATTACAAAGATTCTAAATCCAAACCATTGCATGATAGCGAGGATTTTTATAAAACCTGAAGAATTAGCCCACCTGTAGATATAAACAAAACAAAATGTTCTTTCCTTTCTATTCTGGCCAAAGCTTATAACTCCATTTCCGTTTATTTGTTTTCGTTTTCTTCTTCTTTTTTTTTTTTTTTTGACACTTGCTATGAAGGCATTTGTTAATTTTTGTTAAGATCCTTTTAAGCTTCTTTATTCTCACCTATTTACACGCATACTATGCCATTAGGCATAGTTATTACACTCTTTCTATCTCTCTCTCTCTCTCTCTCTCTCCATTATTTTATTTTGTTATTGCATTTAAGCCACATACTTTCTCACTCCTTATGCATATAAAATCTAATGCTTATATACAATAAGCGTATGGCATGTATGTGTATGTATGTATGTATGTGTGTATGTTTGCATTTGTATCTTGTAAAATTTACGAACTACAAGAGTTCGGTAAATACAGTTAAAATTCAACTTTACATGTAGTTTTATTTTAATTGATTAAAATTATTGTGTGTTGGTATTGGTGTTTGGTATTGTTGATGTTTATTCTCTCTCTCTCTCACTCACTCTCTTTCTTTCTCTCTGTCTCTCTGTAGCTATTGTTCTGTGTTTTGTTTGGGATTACTTCTACAATTTTACGAGTACGAATTAAATGGTTGCTGCAAGTATTGGTTTTAAAGTTGTTTTCAAATCTTTTTTTTCTTTTTGTTGTTTTCCTTTCTGTCATAATGGTAAATGGTTTCAATTTGTTATTGTTGTTTTACATGGTTTTCTGGTAAAACGTTTTCTAAAATGTTAATTGTTGAAAAACTTTAAAAATGATTATTTGGTTCCAACAATATATTTCCAAGAGGGTATTCCTTGCTCTCACTACATCGAAAAAACTCGGATGTTTTTTTTTTATTGATCAACTTTAACAAAACATCGATGTTTTCCATTCGTAGCATTGAAAACAGAAACTTAATGCAGATAATTATACAAATACATTTTTATCTACATAATCAACTAACAAATGCAACGAAACGTATTGTAAATACCATCTGGGAAACAGCTCAAGTGTTTGGATACACAGATAAGGGGACCGTACTGCATTTGTATTACCATGGCAATGATAATCGGCCCACTAACAAGGCTTGAGGCTGTTTTGGATTTAAAGCCGTTACAGATCCATGGAAACTATACATACATACATCGGTCATTACACACTTCCAGTCAGGATTCTCATGAGTACTCTATCTTGTGTGTGTTAATTTTTATGCATGTAAGGCACGACCTACTGTTCACAGTTGACGCTGAACGACAGACTTTTGAGAAGCTTTTCATGACAATTTTAAATACTTTCAGAGTGTTTCTCAGAAATCTGCTGAGAGGAAGTCGCCGAACAGCTATTTTCTTCATATTTCGCTTAAGTCGAGATGTCTGAAATGGAGTTTTGACCGTGGCCTCACGTCTAATAGGACAAAATACTACCTACTAGACCACATGGTGGTCATGGTCACGATAATTAAAGACAAGTGAGTCCCAGAGAGAAGTAAAGTTTCCTACATTCCAAGTTTACGCCGTCGAAGGATATGCTTGACTTGAACAGAAAGTACAGAGTCAAGCTATGACACAATGATTATACTGCACGAGCGATTTGAAAGCTTGTTTATCTCAACTGAAAGTGATGTGGACTGGCCATCGTAAATATGCGATTTGCCTCTGTTATACTCTTTTCTGTAGGGTTTTTAAAGACACAACTGTGCACTAATAAGTCGCAAACCACAGTGGTCCTCAAAACCACCATAACCAAGAGTCCTAGAAAATTGGTGACATTGGAGAAGATTTGCACGATGTTGTATTGCACACATAAGGACCTCAACAGTTGTTTCAATATCGCCGTCTCGAGCATCCGGGACAAATAGCGGCGATAAAAGCGGGGGAACGAAGGACTTCCATGCATAAATGGCAGTCAAGATCTTACGGCAGTCTCGCGAGCTGAGAGAGAGGTTGAAGTGTGCCTGATATAACCCCTCGAATGGAGAACAATCATTGCGAGCTGAACAATTACGTGACCCAGTTCCTAACTGGTCATGAATGCTTCAGGATGTAGCTGCACAGATTTGGACATGATACTTCCCCATATTTGCCCAAACTGTATAGATGAGGAAGAAGATACGGAGCATATTCTAACATANTCCCAAACTGTGTAGATAAGGAGGAAGATGCGAAGCATATTCTAACATATTCTAATTTGTACGAAACCGGCTTATGGAAGAGGTGATGAATTCTAGGATCCTATGGAGCTAATATGGAGCCAGAGAATGGCTGAAGTTATGCTGGAACTNATTCTATGGAGCCAATATGGAGCCAGAGAATGGCTGAAGTTATGCTGGAACTTCGAAGTTTGGAGAAATGAAGGCGAAATTTAAATTAGTGCGATAAAGCTTTGAAGCTAATCAGCCCTCCGCGAAGTAATACCTTACGGCAGTCTCGCGAGCTGAGAGAGAGGTTGAAGTGTGTAGGGGGTGGGTTTAGTACATAGGCACCAGCAATGGTGAATCTTGCACTCTTTCGTTGGAATAAAAGCGTCTTTCGAAGATTCCCACCTCCGGCCCAAGACAAAGAAAAAATCCCTTAATATTGTAAGTGTAACGGCTCCAAATGTGGGATTCATTCAGAATCAATCGGAATATCCTGGTCCATAAGGCTTCCAAATAACTGCAACTTCTTTCAGACAGAAGTGTTGAAAATATTTGCGAGCCGGAAATTATCATACTTTCCTATAGCCAGGCGGCTATCAGAGCATTCAATTCGAATGTAATGAACTCCAGGACGATACACCACTGTCGCAGATGTCTTAATGAGACAGCGAATCGATATGATGTTTGTATCAATATGGGTACCAGACATTCCGGGTGACGGCAAAGCAGATGAACTGGCCAGAAGGGGCATGACTATCGAACTCCCTCTGCATTGGGAATCTTTGGTGCAGCTACTCTTTAAGCACACTATGCGTATGTGAAAATGCTCTTCCTCCAAAATTTTAATGATAACACCATCTTCCCCTCTTTCTCTCTCTTACAAACTATTTACCAAAAAGTGAAAACATAATACATTGCATAATTAGGCACTATTCACTGAGACTTGGTTGGTACAAAGCGGGAAACGAGGCCTCCTCTAGGCTACTGGTATTCAGACAATACTTTCTACGTTGTATTACAAAGTTCTATCCAAACCATTGCATTGATAGCGAGGATTTTTTATAAAACCTGGAAGAATTAGCCACCTGTAGATATAAACAAAACAAAATGTTCTTTCCCTTTCTATTCTGGCCAAGCTTTAACTCCATGTTCCGTTAATTTGTTTTCGTTTCTTCTTCTTTTTTTTTTTTTTTTTTGACACTTGCTATGAAGGCATTTGTAATTTTTGTTTAAGATCCTTTTAAGCTCTTTATTCTCACCTATTTACACGCATCTTGCACATTAGCATAGTATTACACTCTTTCTATCTCTCTCTCTCTCTCTCTCTCTCCATTTATTTTATTTTGTTATTGCATTTTAAGCCACATACTTTCTCACTTCCTTATGCATATAAATCTAATGCTTATATACAATAAGCGTATGGCATGTATTGTGTATGTATTTATGTATGTGTGTATGTTTGGATTTGTAATCTTGTAAAATTTTACGAACTACAAGAGTTCGGTAAATACAGTTAAGAAGAAAGAGGCAATTGAGTGCCTACTTTATGGAGGATCTTAATGAACTGCCATGCATTGATATTGGCAGTCTAAGTCGCTTCATTGGAAGCTCCGCGTTATTCCTGGACAAGGAGAAAATGTGAAACTGTGGGCCTTGAGTGTGGACTAAGTGTGTTCGCTCATAACTCCATTGAGAGGACATCCACATCTACCGACCTATTTAAGTGGAGTGTCAACGATTGGTTGCAGTTTTAAATTTGATTGCAATTTTGATAATTTCGTATCAATTTAATTGTAATTTTCAAATGCAAAAATCTCTACAAAACAAACAATTTTTCTCCATTCACACATGCATACGAGTACATAGGCCACTGCATAGCTTTAAAAAAAATGGAATTTAAATTGAAAAACGAGAAAAAACTAAAAATACGAGTAGAAAAAAAAACGCTTCGTTCGTATAAAAAGTGCTTGTAATTTAAAGTCATGGGGTTTTTGCGGTGATTTCGTTGTATCAAATTGAACATGGCCGTGTGTAGTTCTAATAAATACGAACAGCAACTGAGAAACATGATACACGTACGAACATTGATAACAGCAAGCAACTCTGAAACTAGAATGAACATTAAAAAGAGAGAGAGAGAGAGAGGGAAAAAAAAACATAAAAATTGGCAACCAAATGTGCGAGTATGTGGTAGTGGTTGTCAATGGTTGTTGTATTGGTCGAAATATTCATATTCTTAGTGTTGTTGCTGCTGTTGCAATTGTTGTTGTTGTTGTTGTTGTTGCTACTAATGGCATATATATATGGCGTATATTGTGTGTCATGTTTTCTAATCATTTTCGTCTGTTGTAGTTGTTAGTTTTTGGGCATTTTTATTTGGTTTACAAGTTTGGCGCCAATATTTAAAATTGTAACGCGCTTTAATTTACGCTCTCACATATAACAACTCACACACACACAATGACATCTAAGCATTCATTTTTATTTACTATACACCAACAGTAACACAAACATATACGGCAATAGGCAGATGTCCGAGCATGAACAGTTGGACAGACATACAGCTGGGCACCCACAAAGCACGGGACAGTGCCGAAGCCAATACCATTAACAAATACTCGTGTGTGCATCCATGAATTCCCCTTGACCAAGTTTTGTTTATGACCACACAGCTTTTTTTTTTTTTTTTTTTTCGTTTACGCCAACATCGATACAAAAGTCTTTGCAATCAATGCCTATGTAGTGGTGTACACCATTTCCTAGAACTAATTTGATTGAACATTTAAAAATTCAAAACACAGAAGTCGGAATGAATCTTTTGCAGCTTCTGGTGGAGTGGCTTAGAAGTCATATGTCCTGTAGATTTTCGGTTCTAGATCGTCTTCTTCGACGACATAGCCCTGGGCATTATTTTCTTTCCCGTTTTTAGAAGCCCTGTAAATGTCGTTTCCAATATGTCCAATGCATCTCATATAGGCGCTCATTATGCAATGTCCAGTTACAATTCCAACAATCAAACTGAATGTTCTCTTTGAAGCTTAAATTTCCATACGCCATAACCTGCCTATCCAGCTTAGGCAGAGGAGATTTGCTTCGTTATTCTGTTCGTATCAAACCCAAACTGCCAACACGGCTCTGACAGAATGCATAACTACAATGTCGATTGTAAGTCCACAAGTCTGCTCGGGAGTTCATTCTTCCGATTCGTTGGAAGTCATTGCTTATCTGGCTAGTTCATCCGCTCTACAGTTACATACAAATAACAAAAAGGTTTCTCCCGATACTCGTATGATATGAATGTTGTATCACTCCGCTATATCATAAGGAGTGACTTGCGTTACAACTACAAACTATCTTAGACCGCCTTGTGTTGCTCAGTGCTTTAAAAAGCGCTTGGTTAACAAAAGAGATATTTTTTTACCTAATAATCCCCTATCATAACCTCAGGCTTTTCCGCCTCAAAGACAATGCGTAATCCAGTAGTCTTATGGAGTGTACAATGCCTACGATTTCCGAAAAATTTCATCAGCCACATTGACATTCTGTTGCGAATTAGCTCTGAAAACTCGACTCAATACTTCCGATGTGCTAGGCGCTTAATTTGCCGTAGTTATATCATGGTTATTTCACGTAATACATTAGAAAGACTCGCAGGAATAAAAGGATCAATCGGTAAGGGAAATGTGAAGATCTGGCAAACTAACAACTTCGAAATCTAGTCTAAATACCGTTATGCTTATTTCAGCAACGATCTGCTAGGTTAGGTTAGGTGCTGGACCTCCTCAGAGGAAGAAGTCCCAATTAGGCCAGCATTTAGGCCCATTGTGATACCACAAGTTATTCTATCATCAGCTAAAGTACGCCAAAATAAGAGACGATTTTAGTAGGAGCCATGCAGGAGTTCTTAAATAAGAAGGAGGTACCCCTCTTTCTTAACACACAGGGTCATAAATAGAGCTTTCATAAATAGAGCTTTTATGTTTGGTTTGAGAACGTACACTTACCGGTAGAACAAGTAAGCTAGCCAGACTTCAA
>QOCX01005581.1:0-12627 GCA_005959815.1 Sarcophaga bullata | reverse complement strand
AGAGAGAGAATTGGATCAAAGCAGAAACATGTACATGAACGGTGCACGGTGTATTCTGTATTCTGCATCATACACCTTTACTGTCCTTAATCTGGACCGTTTTAATTGAATTGCTTGCTTCAATTTTGATTGTAGAAATCGGAATCATCCTTATACCAGATAATGATAGCTTACGCTTGGTTGCCACAAGTCTACCAAGATTTTCCTTGCTTTGTGCATGACACATACGAAATATGTCCTGAAAAAGATCTTTAATTGGTCATAAAACCTTTAGTCAGGATACAACCTAGCTGCTCACACCAACACCATGTTTGTGGTGTATTAATTGCATTCAATGAATGGCTGAACCTAACATTTTAAAATCGACTACGAACCACAAGATTTTTGTAGAAACTTTACATGGCAATTTTATTTACCTCCTCAGAGTTTGTTTTACCAGAAACTGCTGACAGTCGCGCACAAAAAAATATTTTTCTAATATTCCGTCATATTCTGTGATTTGAGCCTGGAAGGTTGAACCATGAGCTCTCGTCTAAATAAAACAACAACACTATCTACACTAGGGTGACTGAAAAAGATCACGAACGCTTAATTCAAACTATGTTTCGTAGTGAGCTCTTGTTGACTTTGAGGGCCACTGTGGTTTGTGCTACTTAAAGAAAATCCATAAGAAATCGCACCCAATCTCGGTGACTAATTCAAATAAGAACAGAACTTAGCTAATTTATTTGGTAATTTATTGTTGGCCGCCAATCTGGTGATAACCAACTCCCTCTAAATCGCCTCGTGCAACATATCCAAAGGTGGCACGTCATGTCATGTGATTGAAACCATATGTCTGTTGTCGTCCATATCATGCCAAATTTATGATCAAAAAATGTGGGCACTCGTCCATTATGAACCTGTAAGAATGGCCCCCGTCACATTTTTTGGTCTAAGGACAGCGATATATTCGACTTCGCAAAGTGAAACAGTCCTTCCCATGTAGTTAACACTTCCAGTCTCTTCAAAGTTTCTTGAATAATCTTCCCATTGATTGCACTCTAGTCAATTATAACGAATACAATGGCCATGAAAGTATACGGAATCAAAAGCGATATTTTTGAACAAACGCAAAATATTTCGGTTGTGAACACGACTTAACATACATACATAATTGGTCCATTACAACCCTATTCAGTCCCAGGATTACAACCTAGTCTTCTCACACCACCTGTAAACATAACATTTATAATTGGTGGCGGGTCTCACAGTTTACAGTCAAACTACGAACGATAAAGTTCTTTGAGAGACTTTTTACCATGCCCAATTTTATTTACTTTGAGAGTTTTTTTTACAGAAATCTGCTGGGGGGCAGTCGCCGTTGGCGAATGTCTGGCTTGGGGTTTAAACCGTAGCTTACGTCTAATACCTACTACCTACTAGACTAACGGTGACTATACTTACACACTTAATAAAAAGATTTTTCAGATGAAAATATTTGCAACTTGATAGCCTTGCCAGATCGATGATTTCAAACCACTTAATAGCTTGGCTGACTTTTGCCATTAATTAGCATTCGAATGTGGAATTCTAATAACAGATTTAGACTTTTTACTAGTTTCAAGCCGTGGTTAAATATAAAAAATTTAATTAAAATTTATTAATTATATAAATGAAAAATATATGCAACATATTTTAGGCGCTTTAAATAAAACTGAGTATTTTATTAGCACTATAAAACACCAATGGGAAAATTAATTAAAAATCTTCTATTAATCACTCGAAATCAAATAGAATTGCAAAAAACAAATGTTGTCGTGTGCAAAATAAAAATTTCCAGTGAATTTTTCTTTTTTCTAAACGAAAAAAAAAACAAAATAATTAAACGTTTTGTTAAATAGAATTAGACTAGATGAGAAACAGTTATACATAGAAAACTCTAGAGTAGTGTTGTTAACATAAAGAAAAACAATTTTTAATTAAATCTAGAACAATTGTTATTATTTAATTGAGATTTGAATAATTTTTTTTTTTGCTTTTTCCCGCATTATTTCTTCTTTAGCCGAAAAAAAAAATAATTTTTTTTTTAATTTCAAATTCTTTGTAATAAACTGTTTATTTGTTTTGTAATCAAAAAAAAAAGTAATTTTTAAAAAATAAATTTAAAATTAAATAAACGTATAAAGCTTAAAAAACGTATTTTAAATGTATTTTAACAAAAGAAAACCTTGAAATTGGGCATGATTTAATGATAAACAATACCTATTGATTTGTTTTCTCTTTTTTTATTTTTTTTTTCTGGTTTTTTACAAAATAAAGATGAAATTTCCTTTCTTTTTTAATAAATATTTATTTACAATAAAAAACAAAAAAATCATAAAAAAAATAATATTAAAACGCATACTACACACACATATGTAGATTGATTATGCTTCATACAATTTTCTTTACTAAAAAAAAAGCAATAAAAACAACAACAGAATTTTTATTATCGTATGGTATGCTGGGTGTTGAGATTTAACCATTGCCTGTTATGGTATGCCGTTGTGGGCGTGAATGCCACTGAGAACAATGGCCAGAGAAAATATATGTATGCTTGTGATGAAATGTTTTTTTGTTGCATACTTTATGGAGTAAATGTTTTATTAAAGCAAAATTTATTGCATGTAATAATATCCACTGACACATATATACCTCTATATGTAGGCGTGGTAGCATATAAATATTATTTCTACCTTTTTAACAAATAATCACAATATTTTTATTTTTTTTTTTGTTTTTGTTTTTTTTATTATTTTAACTTCTTTCCTCTTCACTCTTGTTATATTTGTTATATCAATAAATAACCAGCATTATTTGTTTCACACATTTAATTTTTAGGGCTTAATCATAAAGCCTACTTTTAGGTGTTCACAATGAAATCATTTTTTTTTTTTGGATTACTTTTTTTGGCAGTAAAAAAAATAATAATTTTAAATAAATAAAAATCATGTACAGAAAGTCAAAAGTGAAAGCGAATATAAACTGAATGGAAAGCATACTTTTGAAAGCAAAAAAAAAAATTTTGGTGTTTAACAAGCCTTGCCAAAAATTTGTATTGCATACTTTTTGGGCATTTTTATAAATATATTTTGCTTACAATTTAATATAATTTTTTTTATTATTTAAAGCAACAGAAAAATTAATTATTTTTATCTTGTTCTCTAATCACTTAAAAATATATCGTTTGTCTTTATTTTAACTGCTAATCTAAGGGTATTTTGCCTCTATAAATTTCAAATGAGGCAAGATAAGTGGTAAAAAACAATGTTGTTAATTCATAGCAAGGGTAATACAAATGTACTAAATGCTTTACATATTAAATATCTTTATATGGAAGTTTTATCGAATATCGATTTGATCTTGAACATTTCTCCTGGTGAATGATTTGAAGATTTTCCTAAACTTTTGCTGCCATATGGATTCTAGCATCAAATAAAGTGTTTGACACCACGCTGGGCTTGCGTTCTTTTCCTTAATTTGCGTAGAAGTCACACAAGCATGAAGAAATACTTCGTAAGAGGACGCGCTATATTTCGATCAGAACCCGTAGTGTAAATAGTACCAACCAGTCGAGTGCACAGTGTCACTTGTTCTTCTGATCATTGCCTCCCATGTAGCAAAATCCAGCAACAGACATTCAAAATGATAAAATTCCATGTCGTTTGAGACGCTAAAGTCGTGGCAATAAACGATCTAACCATATTGGATTTTCTCTGTAATATCTTTCAACTTTGTTACACTGATGAAGAATAGGATAATGTCCAGTGTAAGTAAGTATGGCTATCCGATAATCCCCTAAGAGTTTCATTATGAAAATTGTTACCGCCCCATAGGCTAAGGACATATATTCTGTGGTTTCGTTTTCTTTTTTGCATAAATACATATTAACCTCGAAGCGATTCCTATTCGGATTTAACAATTTAATACATACGACAACAAAAACACGGCGGTGTTTCGGAAGCCTTACATCGAGTTAGATAAAAACAAAAACGACAGAAAGGGGTACCCTAATGTTATATACAGACAGGATGTCATTCAAATGCCAACTTGGCTGTTCGAGTAAATCCGTACATTTGCAGGGAATGGTTTACTACTAAGAAGCCATTTCAATCGTCATGAGGATAGGTATGGCTGGCTACTGTCTGGAAAACAATACTGTAATGGGGAAGTCTATACAAATTTCTCAAATTTAAGTCCTCGACATACACACCACACCATTGCTACACAGGAATTAAATCTGTATTCTCCTGCCGTTAAGTAATTTCATAAATTAGACATTAAATTAAGAAGTGATTAGTTGTCAAACACTTTCAAAAAGTGGACGAATATCAGCTACAATCGTTACTCCTCGGTTTATGGTGTAATATGTGTAATGTAAACTATTGATAACCCGTTAGGACTATAGGACAAGACTATAGGAGAGAGTATCCGACAGTAGCTTACTGATTACCCCCATAATCAGCTAAGAAAAGTGATGCCTCACTAGTTCAGCAGTAATAAAATATCCCGGCCTTAGAATCTTCATATTCAGTCCTTCTTTAAGACCACCAGAGAACAAATACCGCTATAAACGGACGCATGAGCTCTTTTCAAGAGACGGAATTGGTTCTTTCTGCCCACTTAGATTGAAATAGTATCCATTGGCCAGAATTTTGGATCGATTTACTTCTAGTAATGGCCATTTGCCGGCTGCCCAATGGATCCTTGTCCATGGTGCGCCTTTCCCGTATCTCGATCTCCTCTGATAGTCAGGCTGCCATAAGATCCCTGTCGAACGTTGTAAATAACTCCAGGATCGTTAGAAAAGTGCCGCCACTTATCTCGCCTTCTTTTTGGACCTTCAGTATCACACTATCCGGGGCCCCAGGCACAGCAATATTCCAGGAAACTGCAAACTGACGAGCGCTTGCCAAGGCTGGTGCATACATCCGGAGAACTCTTCAATCGACTTGGGTTTGCCACTTCTTCGGACATGTTTGCCGGAAATTCTTCTATTCTGGGTCAATGAAGAGTCCTGCTCTACTTCTGGCACAAGGCACAAGGCACTCAAACCAATTACTCGGACTTAGATGGTAACGTCATCTCAATCGGAAGACACGTGGAAAAATTGCGACTCCCATTTAACGATTTCTCCGAGGATGCAGATTCGCTGAAGATGAGAAAGACTGTTATTCACTTTATTTGCCAGTGTTCATCTCTTGCGAGGTGCTTGATGGTCAGGTTGGACAGACCTATCAGCCATTAATGTTATGAATATAGCTTCGTTTATCAAACTTTCAGGCCGGAATCCAGCGCTGGTAGTTGTACTTTTAACGTGCAGCCCTTGCGCTGACCTTTTTGCTCTTCTCTGGATTGGAAGAACTGGTGGCGTCACAACGAGCCCGCTATACGTGCTCAAGTGGAGCTCTTAGTATAAAAGCTACCACTCCGACCTAACCTAACCTACTTCTACTTTCAAATCGCATCGCTTTGTTAAATATTGCTACGCATTATTTTCTAGACGTCACGGAAGGAAGCGTCTCTCTCTAGCAGAACCCAATTTGTTTCATTCACCCTGCATTGAGATTTTATTTTAATACCTTCGATTTACAGCAATTACCCGCCCCTGCTTTAGTCAATTATCCATAAATCCTTAAACACAAAATAGTTTAAAGGATTTTCCATCTAAAAAAAGAAAAACAACAACAAAACTATGCACTCAATTATTATCACGTAATGTGGTTTAATTTATTAGTAAATAAAATACTCTTTTTGATAGTTTAAGCGGATTTAATAAATATTAAAAAAATCTCACTTGATAATAATAAAAAAACTGTGTTCGCCATTTTTTTTTTTTCAATTTTTTTTATATTTTAATTGACAGTCAGAGTGAATTTGACCAGCCAGCATCAACAGCAGCAGCTGTCAACAAAGTGTTTTATGACACATAATTTGATGAGATGGTTGTTGTAACTGCTGTTGCAGTTGTCTATGGGCGAATTATTACGGTTATTGATGGCAACCAGCCATCAATGTTTATGACACCAGAATAGATAAAATGCTAGCGGCATATAACACAACAAAAAAAGAGAGAAACTGACAGGGAGATGATATATAAAGTACTTATAAACGTATTAAACCCAATAAGGGTTTATTTTATTTCCCTCTTTTTTTTGTTCTTATAAGCCAAACGTAAATTTTAATTAACATTTCAGTAGAGTAGTATCGGTCATCAATATTAAACAATCAGGTCAGCCAGCATCACTGTATTAACGAAATAAAATTGAAAAAAAAATAAAAAAAAAAATTTCAAAGCTCGTTTACATGGCAATGCCTGTTGGTTTTTATGGGAACCATAAATTGAGTGAGCGGGTGTATGTATGTATGTGTATGTGTGTGTATTTTTACACAATTTATTAATGCATGTAAACATGGTTTTTATGTTATTTTGATGTTTTACAAAAAAAAAAAAAAAAAAAAAAATTGGTAAAAAGTGCTGCGGACGTCATAATGTATGCTTAAAAAAATTAACTCCTAAGAGTATACTTTAGTATTTCAACAGCTTTTGTCGGTATTAAAAAACGACATATACAAACTTCAATTATTCATGATTTATTAGCCAGAGTACAGTAATAGAGAGGATTTTCAAAATAAAAAATTTTTATTTCTTTTTAAGTTGACATAAAAAAAGTGGACGCCAATGATTGTTAACGAAAATTTGAAAAAAAGTTTTTGAAACCGGACACAAAAACTTAAAATATCCAAAATAGTTAAAGAATATAGTTAGAAATTTAATAACCCAAGTGATTACAAGATGTTTAGGCGAAAGGCCTAATGTGAATGAGTACCCTACTTCAGTTAGTTTCAGCCATAGCTCCACTGGCCACAAGGGCGCCTAGCTTCACAGGACAACTGAAAGAAGGAATATGAAATGTTGGATTAGATTAAACCTGTCGGCAAACGGCACCAATGGCTGATAACAACGTCTTTCTATAAGAATTGAGATTGCTCGACCAGCCGGACTTAGCTGCATTTTATTTTTCGGGGCCACATGCCTCTCGGTCTCCAGAAATGCTGGATGGGTATTGCATTAAGCTGTTTATAGCCGACCGGAGGCTGCATTCGCTACGTTTTTTATGCTAATAGCTGCAATGTCTGATACTTGATGATATGTTTCCCTTTTCAATTAAGTGCAGAGGGGTCTGGCAATGACGTTATGTTTTTCATCAAACCAAATATAAGTTGTTGACCATTACTACCCTTTAGTCCAGTTTACGTGCTGGCTATCCGTGTGGTGCGTGTTATTTTATCATGAGTGGCCTGTCATGCCTATAATTTAAACATAGAATGGATTGTTAGAGAGTATAGAAATTCGGTCTAAACACAGTACAATAGTCACAGTAGCGGACTTATATCCTAAGTACAACCTACTCATTATTCTGAAGGTTAGATCCTCTCTGTAGATTTCAATTGACCAACCATATCAGCCGACTAAGCTTCTCTACTTGCTAATGATAATCTGTAAAACTCTTATCGAGATTGGATTCCGGATGAGTTGCAATTGATTTCACTCAGAGCATGGGAATCCTCCAGATCCTTAGTTCCACATGTTTACTTTGCCAATTATCGCTTTACCGAATTTACCGTGTCTATCGTAAAGAAATGATGTGAGATCTTAAAAAAAAGAAAACACTAAAGTACTTACAGGCAGCAGATAATCTATTGCATCTGCGCTGAATATTATATACCGGTTTGTCGCGTAACCATCTCCACTAATCTTGTTGCTCATGTACGAACCTCAGGATGCAATTCATATCATCAATTGCAACTCATCCGAAATCCAATCTCGATAGAGTTTACAGATATCATTAGCAAGTGAGAAGCTTAGTCGTCTATATGTTGGTCAATTGAAATCATTACACGAGAGGATATCTAACCTCACAGAATAAGATATTGTTACTTAGGATATAAGTCCACTAAACTGTGCTATGTAACTGGTTTTAAGACCGGAATTTCTATACTTCATCAACAATCATTCTATGAAATTATAGCATGACAGCCCTCATGGATAAAATAAACACCAACCACACGGATAGCCAGGGCCAAAACGAAACTGACTAAGGGTCAGTAATGGTCAAAACTTTATATGGTTGATGAAAAACATAACGTCATTGCCAGACCCCTACTGCCACTTAATAAAAGGAAACTACAATCAAGTATCAGATCAATTGCCTAGCTATTAGCATTAAAAAACGTAGCGAATGCAGCTGGTCGGCTATAACACTAATGCAATACCACATACCACAATTCTGAGACCGAAGGCATGGCCCGAAAAATTATAAAATGCAGCTAAGTTCCCGGCTGGTCGAGCAATTCAATTCTATTATAGAAAGACTTTGTTATCAGGCCATTGTGCCGTTCCGACAGGTTATCTAATCCAACATTTCAATATTCCTTCTTTTCATTGTCCTGTGAAGCTAGCCCTGTGGCCATAGAGCTAGCTAGAAACTAACCTGAAGTAGGAGTACTATCATCACATTAGGCCTTTCGCCTAAACATCTTATCCACTTGTATTTAAAATTTCTAACTATATTCTAACTATTTTGATATTTTTAAGTTTTGTGTCCCGGTTCAAAAGACTTCTTCAAATTTTTATCTTTAACAACATGGCCCACTTTTATGTCAACTTAAAAAAGAAATAAAAATTATTTTGAAATTCCCCTATTACTTACTCTGCAATACTGAGACTAACTGCATACCTAATACTTGATAAATATTTCGAAACTTGCTTCTTAAGTGCATTAAAGCTGCATAAGACCGAAGATGTTCATCGACAAATCGTATTACTCATTACAGAATCAATCACGATCTAAAATATTAGGTGTTAGATCTTGGATAAAGGTTTATAAGTTAGTACTTTATTATTAGTATAGAAATCAGTGTCTACTTTTGGGAGCATTGTGGATTTTACTGATTTTACTGATCAAACGTATTTCAAATTTGTATTTGCAAACAGACTTTTTTCCTACTTACCAAATAATTCCACATGCACTTATTCACCTGATAAAATACAGAAGGATTGAAACCACCTAAAAGTATGCCTGTCTTTGAAAAAATTTTAAAAACTATATTAAGAATATGCATAAAACTTCAAATTTTTATAAAAGAAACATACAAAACATGCTTTTGTAATCATATTCTTTTGTTTTAAAGAATAGAAATAAAAAAGTTATTGGTTTCATATGTAAATGATAGTTTTATTTCAAAAACTATTGCCTAGCCTTAGGGTGTTAAATTGCTAGGAGTATAATGTCAGCATATACACAAAATTAAAAATAAAATTAATTTTTTTTATCTTTTCTTCATATTGTGAGTGATTTGTTCTCTTTTAGTGGTTGACAATAAAGACTCTCATCATCTTCTTTAGCAGTGAGGTGTCTGAAAGAGACAAAAGTTGTTTTATTTTCTTTTTATTTGCTCTGGCACAAAAACTCTTTAGAATTGTTTATAGTAGTTGGTACTTTTAAATACTTTGTTGTCATTTGTGGTCATAGGGTTTAAGTTTATAACAGTATTTTTCTATATTTCTTTTAAGGTTTGTTTTTTTTCAGTTCTACTGCTCCCTCTTTTTTTGTTTTGGAGAGAGAAAGAGTAAGAGAGTGCCAAAAAGTTAAATGGCAAACGAAAAGTTTTGTGTATAAACTTTTGTGGTTAAGTAAATAACATGTTTATAAAGAGAAACAAAAGAGAAGCAATAAAAAACCCGAAACCAAAAAAAAAATTATTGCCTATTTAAAGGCTCATTAAATTTGTTGGCAAAATTTTCACATACTTTTCAGTATATTTAAAGCAAATATTTTAAGAAATTAACAACTTTTTTTAAATTGAAAAATAAAACAAAAAGTCTTAATTAAACAAGTTTTTTATTTATTTCACGGTTCATTTAATTTTTCATAAAATATAAAATTCCTGAAACTTTGAAATTGTTCTAGAAAGCAAATGATAATTTTGTTTTTTTTATATTAAAAATAATGATTGCATAATAAGCATTCCCATAATTCTTGTATAAGTTGTTTTAGTAAACAGAACTTATCTTTCTAATGACGCCTAGAGTTATACCATATTTAAATTAATTTCTCTTTACTTCACCGTAATTTTTAAACGTTAAATTTTTATTTCGATTCTTTTAAAATCCTTCACTATTTCACCTTCTTAATGAATTTTTGTATCCATACAAATTTCATTGCCTACTTTTAAGAGCAGTATACTGTTACTTATTCATTTGCCATGTTTAATCACTTTTGGAAAATTTACTGCCTACCTTAAGGGGTATTAATTATCATTTAATCATTTATTTCATTTATTTTGCAAGCATTTTTCTCTTTCCACTTTTAAGGGTCATTAACTCCTTAACGTTTCTCTTTTCGTTATTGAATTTCAGTGGATTTTGGTGAATTAAATTTAAGGATTTTCTTTCTGTTAAGTTCTCACCTGTGCCGGAGTATTTAATTTGATTTATTATTAATTATTCAACATTGGCTCTGTTCGTACATACATACGTAACAGAGATATTTATCATTTACAGGCATTACAACCAATAAAATCGTATACCATTTATAGCTTGTTACACATACATACATAAAAGAGAACTCTTTATTGAACTCTATATCCATAATTTATTACTTGCAACAGTAAATCTCTCTTCTCTTATTTTTTATAACGCATTTTTCCTTTACAATATGAGGTATAGCAACAGGCTTGCATGAAATAAACAAGAAGAGAAAGGAGAACAAATAACTGCGATGTAATCCGTTAGTTTGCTTTCAATAAAACAATAAAATAATAAATTTATCGATTTTTTTTTTTATAATTGTTTATTTTTAGATAATTTATTGCTGTTAGTAAAGTGCTGAAAAGTAGCTGAGAAACTCTGCACTGAAAGTAAAATATACAATTAGGCATTGGCCAAAGGAGTTGTTTTATTTATTTGTGTATTATAGTTGTAGGGAAAAAGACAACATATTGAACATGTTACAACAGATATAAATACTGTTTATATCCTTGTAAATATAAGACAAATTATAACAATCGTCATCAAATAGTGTAGCATACATTAAGGATCGTTTAAAGAAATTTTTTTTTGTATTATTTTATTTGGAGAAATACATTTTTAAAGTTTCCAATAATAAGCTTTTTTAATTGCTTCCGTTTAAAATTAACCTATATTTGAAAACATCTGCCTACTTTCAGGTGTTTTAAAAACGCCAAGTTTTATTTGAATACGATTTTTAATTTTAAGCAAGAGTGACTTTTTAGAGTTAAAAACGACTAGAAAAATAGTAAGATACGTTCTTTAAAGTTTCATCATAAAGATTTAGAAATAAGGTTAACATACTTTAAGGGATTTAATAAAATTATTGTTAAAAATAATTCCTATGTTTCGTATACCAAATTACTTCAAAAAATGTATATTATGGTTCCAAATAATAACTCTTTTAAAGCTTTTGGTTAAAATTATAAACAATTCATAAACAAAAATTCTGCCTACTTTTAGGGCTTTTGAATAATCATTACTTTTATTTAAAAGTGTAAAATACTAAACAAAGTGACTTTTTATAGTAAAAAAGTTTAGAAAATAATACTAAGAAGGTTCTGTAAGGTTGAAAGTACAGAAATAAATATTGCATACTTCAAGGGGATTTAAAAAAATTACTGCTTAAACTAATTCCTTTTTTTTCATTCTGTGTATTTTATACTATGTTGACTAGACTTATTAATTTTATTATAAATTCCATACCAAATAGATCACAGAACATATAGTATGACAAAACAAAAGCATACGTTCAGGGGTTCTGTATTCAGGAAACATGGAAAGATATCCAAAACGAAAAAAAAAATACCGGAATAGAAATACAAAAATATCAAATAACAATGCCAAACTACATAAAAAATAACCAAAAGTGAAAAAGTGAAAAACAATAAATAACAATAAAAACCAACAGTGTGGCTTTAGAAATTGCCAGATGGATAATGTTGAAAACCAGTTATGATATAAAATGCTGTATAAGCACTTTACTACACTACACACTGTGAAGTTTGAGGTCTGTTGTGGTAGTAGTCGCATAATGTAATAAAATTGACCGTGTGGTGTACTGTTATTTTCAAGGGCCATTATTACAACTTGCCGTTAAAGTTTGGGTTAGTTAAAGGTATCTTTAGTCTAAGGGAATTGTAAAGTCACCTTTAATTGTTTTCGTTATTACAACTACATATGCAATTAAGTTATCTTTTCAAAGATATGGCAATGCCGGTGCAATATCGATAACTTTTGTCACTTTAAAAAATTTATTTAAAAACGCAGTGGCAACGACTGTACTATGACGACTATAATACGACAAGTTCAAAGATGAAGTGAACTTTAAATGTTAAATGTAGGATGATCTTCCCTTTAGCTTAACACTCACTTCTATCTTATTGGGTACTCATAATAATGAGAAACAAATTATCTGCCTGTTAAAATCCTTCCTTTAGTTAACAGCAAGTTGTAATAATGGCCCTTAAAGATTTATTAAAGCAAATAATTAGCAATGGATGAAACTATACAGTAACTTTTATTTCCCAATT
>QOCX01005580.1:0-12627 GCA_005959815.1 Sarcophaga bullata | reverse complement strand
TGTATTCATGCTGCCAAAATGTTGTATTCCCAAGACAGGTGATTGATTGAATTCCAATTTTTAAACTGTTGCTGTCAACAAATTACGTACAGACTTTTATACTAATCTTCCATGATAGCTAACGATTCGTTCAACAATATGATTATAATCTAATAAATATTTAAAATTGATTGATTTTGAAACACTGATGACACTGACCAAGACGTGTTTGTTTTATTTGCTTATAAATGTTACTTTATTGTAATTTTTATTATTTTAATAACAAACAGTTTGTAAAAAAAAAAATCTTTCTTTGTTTGATTGGTAGGCTCTTCTGCAAATTTTTAAAATTTCAGCATTTCTTTTTGTAAACTTGTATTCAAAGATGGCATTATGATATCAATACAAAACATATTTTGAATTGTTTAACACTTGGAAATAGTATTGTAATGTAAATATGCAATTTAAATACAAATACAGCCAACATATTAACACCATGACGAAAAAATTATTCAGCCTTATTGGTTATTTAAACATGTTCAAACCGTGTCTTTAAAATTTAAAAAAAATTTTTTCTTGTATTTGTTAAACACTATCACAATTCGTTCTTACAACACATGTTTATCACAATTTCTAATTTCTTATTTTAATTATGTTACTTTAATACCTCTTGAAGCAATTTATTCAGATAACTACCCTACCGTGATCCTGAGAAGACGTAATTGGTCATTACAACTATTCAGCCAAGATTACGGCCTAGTTTCTAACATCACTTATGTTGTATGCTTTAATTTTATCCATAAGTGGCGAGAGACTTCCAATTTAAAGTCGATTCGAACAACAAATTTTTGAGAAACTTCTCATGGTAATTTTATTTTACTCTCACAGTATTTGCCAGAAATCTGTTGAGAGGAAGTCGCTTTCACATTTCTTTTAGTTGGACATGCCTGACCTGGGCTTTGACCCGAAGCCTCACGTCTAATAAGCCAACACACTACCTACTAGACCACGGCGACTCTCTCTCCGTACTTAGACTATCCTTTACTAATAACAGCTCTAGTAGTAACCTAGCTGTCAGATTACTCTCGTTTTTCTTTTTTCTTTGCTTTCTGGCCAAGTTAAGCTGGAAAACTCTTTCGATAAATTAAAAGCTTAAATAAATTTTCAAGCCATCAGTAGTTTTCAGGTTTATTTCTGAAATATTCTACAAAATCAAGACAAGAAAAATAACACAAACTCAAGATAGAAGAGCGTACATGCCCGTAAGTTCATCTTTATTTTTGTTTATCCAAAAAAGTATTCAGTAGAGCAAAATAAGACATAGATGAGCTTAATATCTGTAAAAAAAATAAAACCAATAGGAAAATATAANTGTTTATCCAAAAAAGTATTCAGTAGAGCAAAATAAGACATAGATGAGCTTAATATCTGTAAAAAAAAATAAAACCAATAGGAATATATGACAATAACTTCTGTCAAAAACGAAAGCAGTATGTACCTTGCTAAAGCTTTCCAATGACAAAGTGGTAAATTTCATGGCACTTAACTGAACTGGTCGTTGACTGCGCAGTATCATAAAAAGTAGTTTCTTACGAAAATCCTTATCAGCCGGATAATAGTTAATCCTTTTCCACAATGGCAACTTGGCGTTTAACAAATGCGCTTCCATATCATCCGGTTTCAAAAGTAATGGTGAATTTTTCGATATCTGACCACCCTCCCAATTGCAAATGTACAAATAATTGGCAGTCTCCAGAGACTAAAACCAAGTTTGGATATTTTAACACAGGCAAAGTAAAACATTTTGCAAGACATCAAAACGAATGAAATTGAAACAAAGTATTGAACAGAAATTCATATGAAATAGTTGGAATTACAAAATTAATTAGGATTTTAAGAGAGCTTTACGTACATATTTTATAAGCAATGAACCACAGGAACAGACCACATACAACTGCAGCACCACTGACAAGAAAAATGATGAGAACAAACTAAACTCACTAAATGAGGATGTGCCGCTCTAAAGTTTTAAAAGAATTAAATAACGTTTTAAAACCAGTTTCAATAACAAACTTTTAATTAAAATGGATTCAAAGCAAGTCTAATTTAAGTTCTTCAAGGAATCTTCTCATGGGTACTTAAAAAATTTTGAATTTTAAAGAAATTTTATTTCAATGACTTCGCTGGATAGGCAGGCGGCAGGTTTTGCACACTTTTTACCATTACAGCTTCAAATGCTGTCTATAAGACCACCCGACTTTGTTGATAGTCATGCCTTTGTGCTCTCTGATCTTATTAAAGTTACTTCAAGGACATTCCTAACATAAGTGGTCATTGCAACCCTTTAGTCAGGATTACGACCTAGTATCTCACATCACTTATGTATGTAGTATGTGTTAATTTTATTAATGAATGGCGGGGCCTATAGTTTAAAGCCGACACCGAACAACAGATGTTTGAGCAACTTTTCATGGTAATTTTATTTACTCTCAGAGTTTTTGCCCGAAATCTGCTGAGATGAAAGCGCGGAAGAACTAATTTTTTGTATTTCGTTTTGTTGGAGATGACTGCCGTTGTGTTTGAACCGAAGCCTTACATCTAATAAGACAACACACTACCTTCTAGACTACGGTATATGATTATGACAAAAAAACTAAAACTGAGTCATACCACCGTAAGGTGCGAGTGTTTAAAAAACGCCTGACTCCAAACCATGCCAATGTTTTATTCATTGTCGCAGAGCGTAAACTTAAATTGACGAGAAGTATTGTTTAAAAACCAATAGTAATCTGTAGATGGTCATAGATGGTCGTAGATGGTCATAGAACACGAGGATCTTTAATAATAAAGAAGATTAAGTCTGCAGCACATATAGTGCAGAAACACTAAGCGAATTAGAAAATGTGATTCCTTAAATAAGACTTTATAAATCCATTTTTTGAGTTAATATTCGAATACTTACTAAAACAAATTCAAAACCGCAGAAGCATATTAAAAATGTTGAATTTACAATGTTTAGCAGCAAAGGAAACGAAATCAAATTGTTCAATTGATTGCAAAAGCTAAAAAAAATAAATAATAAGGGAAAAAAGGGAGAATATTGTAATTAAATCTCATTTCTATATGCCCTAAATGCCACACAGGCCTTTGTTGGTACATATAAGCAAGTCTGCAACACATGCTTCATTTACCTTATCAGTTCATTGTGGCGTGCTGCTAATTCATGCAAACGTTTAGTGTACATATCCTGTAGTATTTTGATATCCTGCCATTATCCGGATTATCATCATAAGCAACACTGTTGAAACCGGAACCAATGGAAGTTCTATGTGCGCCTACACCAACACTGCTAGCATAACGTTTCAACCAATCAGCATGACACTCGGGTATAAGACGCAGAATTTCTGAGTGCAGAATTTGAAACTGACCACACAAATAGGTGACAAACATAAAGAGAAGTGCATCGAATGCATAGAAATGCGATATGGTCACATAGCCCGTTATAATGGCACCCACATAAGTCAACAAATAGTTCCACTTCTCCTGTACATTATAAGGAAATACCATCGAATATGGCAAACGTTTATCTGGCGACTGTAGTGTTTGATTATTTTGAAAAAAGTAAATGACCGGCAGGATACAATAAATAACGAGAACATTAAACATTAAAACGAAAATGAGAAAGACTGGACGCATAACACGATCACAATTTTCAACAATAAATGGATGATCGCCTCTATAAAATAAGCAAAAAAAAAAAAAACATAAATTTATATAAGATATCAAAAGCAATATTTTTTTAAAAAAATATATCACAGTTAATATACCTATTTATCCAGACCTTTTCGCCAAATAATTTTAATATTCTCCTTAACTCATCCATTACCAAACGTATATGAAAATTACGAAAAACAATGAACATGCCAATCATTGAAGTACACAAACTCTCAACAGCCTTCAATACATCCGTCATATTGTTCAGAAAATAAGCCACTTCACAGAATATAATAAATGCATCGATAAAGAACATCATCCAACCATATATCCAATACAATGCTCTTTTCAGTGGCAACCAATTGTCATCGTCATTATCTTCAGTGGGCCAAAAACCATTGGCCATCATGACTTCAGCAAATATTTGCGGATAAGTCACACTTATGCCAGTTAAAGTTTTTGGTCTATAGAAAAATCTCATTTCAAATTAATCCGCTCTTAACACCAACCTATCTGGACGTTGCCATATAAATAAGTTTTAAAAAATTGTCTGTTCCACAACACCGAAATGTGGGGCTTATTTAAATATAAATTTTGATTTGTTTATAAAACATTAAAATAGAATATGAATAAATAATAAAGAATATGCATGCTAAGGGCCATGCATTAATAATTTTAAATTCCTTTATTGTGTACTAAATCATACACTTTCACATACGTACGTCTATGTACTTAGACACGAATTTTAATTGTAATTAAATTTATAATCCTACCCAATTGTAATTATAAACAAATACAATTACTTTCAAGACAATAAAATATTAACAAATTCATAATTTATGTGAATCCATTTTTTTTTTTTAATAATTTTTTGAATTTAAATGAAAATCATTAACCAAGCGCTCTAATCCTAATTAGCGTGTAAATCCTTCACCATTTTCATATTCATATTCTGAAATTCTATAGAAATTCTTGTGTTTAAGCAAAATATTTATTAAAAATTATTTTCTTTTTATCATGTTGTTATTAAACAATAAATATTAATCAACAGCTTGAAATGTGGATACTAATTTGTCACAATTTGTATTTCTATACACAAGATTGGGTGATTTAAAAGTTTAAATTTAAAAATGCAATAAAACAACACTTTTTTTGTTCCGGTAAGAAATGGAATATTATTTAATTCATATAGTTGGCCTCACAGTACCTTGTTCGATCGGAGTAATTTTCATTCAATTTTCGAGTGTTGTTGGCCTTCAAATGCTCAATTGTCTCTGGTTTGTCGGCATAACGCTTTTCTTTATCTTCCCCCAACGGTGTCAAATCGCACCTACTTGGCGGTCAATTGACATCACCATGCCAGCTAATTAAACGGCCATCAAACGTTTGACGTAATAAATCGATTGTGGTATGAGATGTGTGGCAAGTTGCATCATCCTGTTGAAACCAAACATCGTTCACATCAATACCACGAAATGTGGGTACAAAAAATGGGCTGTCATGGTGCGATAGGTGTCTCCATTGACCGTAATGTTTGTGCCGTCCTCATTTTTAAAGAAATATGAGCCAATGATGCTTCCACTCCAAAAGCTATACCAATCAGTCACTCGTAAACTAAGCGTAAATCGATTCATTACATTCAGTGGAGATAATATACTGAATTTTGTGACAGAATAGAATGACATAAGTATTGTCGATGGTTCAAATTTAAACCGATAAATGGACGGAAGCAAAGAAGATATTCAGAAAAGATTTTACAGAAGCAAAAATGCTAAGCAAGCTTATGAAACTCTCATTTTTCATGGCTTTGAAAGTAATGCTAAATCTGTTTCTATATGTCCGTAAATCATAGAATTAATGTGGTGTTTTTGTAAGATAAATGGTATCACATGTTCGTCTGTTTGTATAGAAAACACAAACAAAAATACTTATTCGTAAAACCATTACTTTTACACAAATAGCACATGAACAATCTGCAAATCTCTATAAATCGATGTTTAAAACACATTTCGGTTAAGCCGGATAAGCAGCCGAACGTAATCCCAAGGCTACACAACACGCGGAAAAATCTACAAATACATGGAGCAGATTAAATGAAAATGATGTCAATCGGTAAAACTTAATATAAAAAATATTTGTTCAGGGCCTACGCTCCAATGGTCATTAAAGTACGTACAATACGTACATTTTAAAATATTGATTGTGAGTTGTCGTCTGTAATATCTTTTTATTGATTTCTAAATCTCTTCCACAGCATGTCATGGTGGTACAAATGTCCATGACCTTTAAAAGAAACAAATTATACAAGTATTGTAAGATAATTTTTATTTAATAAAATACGACGCACAAATAAAATCAACGGACATTTACGAATTTATAAATAAACAAAAATGCATATTGCTTAGCAGTTAGTATATGTCGAATTCAGCAAATGCAATATTATATTAAAGGAAAAACATTAACCATGAGTTTGACAATGTAAACAAATGCAATGCTTTAAGCACAAAAAAAAATAACCAAGGTGTCCATAAGCGATAAAAATAAATGTAAATATGAGTTCAAACATGTAAAATATATAAATAAAATAAATGGATCAAGCAATATAATATAAGAAAAAATTGTTAATCAGCTAACCATTACAAAAAAAAAAAGAAAAACTTAGTTTTGTTATTAATTAATCGAACGCTAATACGGGCATAGAGAAAGCAAATATTTACAACTCCATATTTCTTCGGTGTTGCATTTGTAGTTCAAAACGGCGGTTTGATCTTACACCACGCAGTACATCATTTTTACGTGCGGTTACACCACCCTCTCTTGCCGATACTCCACGACCTTTAAACAACTCCATGTGCTGTTGAAGACATGACGCCATTTTATCTTCACTGCTCATAACAGGCGTGTTGGCGGCTGCTTTAGACGCGAAGCTATTGGATGTTGAAGGTTTAACCATTAGTGATGTTGACATATTAGAAGTTGGCTTTTGTTGTGTTAATTTTTTGGCGACTGTTCGCGATTTTTCCACATTCGTTGTTTGCGATGGCTTTAAGGCCTTGTGCACCTGTTGCTGCTTCTGTTGTTGCTTTTGCCCAGCTGTGCCTAACTTTATTGTTTTTTTTAAATCTCTCTTAGGTTTCGGTAAATTGCTTATTTTTTCGCCTGCAGCAATTTCTTTAGCTTTATTGGCAGCCGTTGCTAAATCAATCTTTTTAAAAGCTTTTGATTTCTCTAAGGGTACATGGTTACTAATTTTTTTAATAGAAACATTCTTTTGCACTGAAATTTAAAAAAAAAAATTAAAAAAAAAATTAAAAAAAAATTGAAGAAGAATCTCAAGAGTGTAACAAATAATTTTATAACTTTCGATGGAAGAACAAAACAAAAACACTACTCCAAGCAAAATAAACCAACCAAAGAAACCGTATGGTCATGCGATGGGATGTTGATAGTTTGGAAATGTTTTGCTCATCTGACGTTAGTCTAATTGTCTGGATTAAAAGATATTGTTCTTTACTGAAAATTTCAAATGCCACTGTGGTGGTATTTTATTCAGGATAATTATCCCACACTTTCCACATAATCGACGAATTTTTTCGATGTCTCTACGCACTGCTGTTGTTCGTATAGAAAATATTAGCACTTTCTTTCAAACATGGTTTTTAAAATAAATTTATAAACATTTGCGAACCACCAATGATCCGCACCGCCAGTAATCCACACCAGATAGAACGTGTCAAACTGCTAAATCCGTTAACATTTTAAGTTAGGTTAGAGAGAGAGAGAGAGAAAGAAGCTAGTGAGATTGGAAAAGGGGAAGGGTCCTCGACGTACTACAGCAGCAAACGTGTTCTAGCACGGTCTATAATAGGCTATAAACTCCTAGACACACCCATCAGTGAAGACGCCGTAGAAGAGGCAGATTGAAGGATCAGGTCCAACTATCAAGTCGCTCTCAGAAAGTAAACCTAATCTAGCAAGAGTTTTCGCCGTTTCATTACCGAGCGAATATCTTTAGTTCGTAAAATATAATGTTCTCATTTTCATAATAAAATAAGAATATATTACCTGGTTTAAGCTTTGTGGCTGAATTTATTAAAATCTGCGATCGTTCCTGCTTACGATTAATATGATCCACTACATTTTCCATTTTTTGAAACTGTTTTTGATGTATGGCAGCGAAATTTGGTAATTTCGTGCGTGTTAAAGGTTTATGTCCTGACGTTGTTGGATTTACAGGTTTATTGGATACATTTTCTTGAAGACCTAAAAAAAACAATATTTACCTTGAATATAAATGTAAAAAATTACGATTTAAAAAATAAAACACTTACGAGGTCTGGGTAATCTTGATACATAAGACGTAGACATCATTGTTTCATCTAATGACAAGGATCGTTTGCGACGTGTGGTAACATCTAAAGGAATTTTGAATATTAGAAATGTCATCTTGTTTTAGGATAACAATACTTACTCTTATCTAAAATATCTTTGGTTTGCTTAAGCTTTTGCTTCTTTATACTTTGAGCCATTAAACTATCTATATCGTCAATAATAGTAGTTTGATTCGCCGGACTGCAAAAGCTAACTATGCGATTTTGTTTTCTCTTTTGCAAATTACCTTCCAGATATTTCTCACCATTTGCATCATTACCATCTATACACGCCGATAAAGAACGTTTACGAATGCCGCGCAATACAATTTCTTTTGGTTTCAAAGTTGTTAGAGTTATTGTGGTATTCGAAGTTTCCTTTGTAACTGAGTTAACATTTTTTTCTTTAACGTTTTCAATAAATTTGAAGCTATTTTTGTTACTACAGGGTGTGTGAAATGTATAAGGTTTAGCTGACTGCTTAGACGTTGAAGGTAATTTGGGTGTAACCCATGCTTTTGGAGTGGAACTCAATTTAACAGCCGATCCCTTAGGAGTAGATAAAAGTATATGGTTTAGCATTTCAGTGTCGATTAAGACAATGCGTGGATGTTTTTTTGGTGTTTCTTCAAATTCGTCATCAGACAATTGCAAAGTTTCCATTGGTTCTTCTGATGGCGTCAGTGGATTCTCAACGTTTTCGACCAATTCAACAGAATTGCTTATTTCGAATGTTGAATTCAGCTTGTTAGTGTCGGTATTGCCTTCTTGCTCCTCATCATCATCATAGATAATAAGTGAGGGCATTTCATCAACAACTTGAGAAATTGCTTCTTGTCCTTTGCATTCGAAACTATCCCGATCAAAATCTTCATCTTTAATAGGTTTTAAGCCCAATTCCGAAATACTGATTTCTTTGGATTTTAAATACGAACCAAATGTGTCTTCCGTGTCCTGTTTACTAAAAGAATTGTTTTGTTTTAAATTTTCCTCATTCTCAGTTTGATTGTCTTCATTGCTTATATTATTTTCAAACACAATGCATATATTTTCCTCCGTTGATTGTGACTCAAAATTTTTACCATCTTCAGTACTCTTGTCATTTTCCAATTTAGCAGCAAAAGTTTCTGAGAGATAATCTGTCAATACCTCTCTCGGCTCTTCGTTCTCTTGTTTACAAGTAGAATTTTCAGTGCTAACGAATAATTCCTTAAATTCTGCTGTTTTATTTTTCATTGATTCACTTAATTTGCCAACCAGTTTGACATCTTCCTCTTTTATAAGCTCTTCCTGTGGCCCTGCAGGTGCGCCACCTTTTTCTAAAGTGATTTGAGGTTGATGCATTGTGTCAGGTAATGGCATGTCATCAGTTTGAGTCTTCTGTTCAGTGCCTTCAATATAACCATCCCCTTCTTCTTCAGCCATTGTGTCTTCAGTTACTTTCTGATTGCCTTTACCATTACGACGCGATTTGCGTTGACGCTTTTGTGATATCCTGCCCACTTTAGCAGGGGTCCACCTAGGTTGTATAATCTCATTTTCTTCATTCTCTTCAATCTCATCTATTTTCTTCTGACCAACTAAGAAATCTTTCTTCCGCGTACAAAAACGCAGTGATTTATTGACTATCTCTTCGTAGTCCTGGCAAGGTTTAATGCTCTTACGACAGCTACGTCTAGGAGTTTGATGTAATTCATGGAGCACTGTCTGCGAAGCCGTAAGTGTTGTAGCTTCCCTGATTTCATTGTTTTTTGAAGGGGTTTTACTGATTATATCCTTATTATTAGCATCAGACTTAATCTCTTCATCGCTTTCGTCTTGGGATAATATAAATTCTACTTCTTCTTCTAAATTTTTTACCCTTTTTGAACGTCTAGTTGTTTCTAAAGAAAAAAAACATTTTTTATACGATAACAAATAGCTTTAGTCATTGTAACATTACCTTTATCATTCAAGGACGCCATTTTTCTTATTTGTTACTATTGTAAACAATGGACAACACAAAATATTTAATTTAAATACAAAACAAAAATATTTTAATTAAATTTTCAATTAGCGGGTCTTGTTCTTTTGTTGCGGTCTTTCATATACAGCTAACCTTTCAAATGCCGTTATTGTTCAAAATGGTAGAGAAAATAGAACCAAGCATAAGACAAACACTTGGCAGCACTTGCTGGAAGTGTTCGGTGGGAAACAATCAATGCTGATATGTGTGAAACGGTTTGCAAATGAAATGTGGCAGCACTTTATTCAATAAAGTAAAAACAGATATTAATTAACTAATCGGATTGCATTAATAAAAAATAAATTCTAATAATACAACGTGCTTGAAAAGAAGAATTGCTATAAGTAGTTATAAGAGGTTGTGCGAAAATGTGCTTTAGACCTTAGTAATTTAATATTTATTTGTGGGTCTAAATTTATTGCTCGCATTGTTAAACAAATGACGTTAATTCTTTAATAATAAATAGAAATTTTGACATTGATGCCATCATACATACTGGAAAGGGAGACCTTGAATTTGTGTAGGTTGTGTAAACAAAAATCTGTATAATCAGTAAAATTGAGTTTAAGCAATAAAAAATTGTATATTCTACCATTCATGATGTACGATATGATTTTGTTTTAGTTTCTATGAGTTGTTGAGCACAGGGGGCTCAAGACGCCAAAACAGCTGTTACAGTATTATTTTACATTAAAGAAAGAATGCGGATGATCCAATTTAAATTTTGTGCTGACTTATAAGAATTTCTATTCATACCAGCATAAAATCGTATAGGAGAAAACGATTCAAAGTATTAGAATACGCCGGCCAAAAAGAATAATGGGTAAATGTCAAGATCTTTTGGAGGCAGCAAGGAATGGTAATACAGCTACTGTAAGCAAAATACTACAGCAAAAAGGAGGACCACTATCAAGGTAAGTAAATAAAGGCTTTTAGAGCATTTATACATAGCATAAGTACAAAAAAGGCATGTATTTTCATAGATTTCGAAATTATAATTCGAAACCTACCAAATATATATGTGTTGAGACAATCAAAATAAATTACGGAACTGCATACATACTTAAGCTAATTATCTCAATTTTTGTCTGTTAGGGCAATACACCGCATACATTCTTACTGTTATTACATATATACGGATTTGTATGTAATGTAATTGAGTCATTGTATGCATTTGAAGTAAATAGAATTATGCTGTCATGAATTTAATGTTCTTNTATGTATTTGTATGTAATAAATTAATATAAATTGTATGTAATTGAGTCATTGTATGCATTTGAAGTAAATAGAATTATGCTGTCATGAATTTAATGTTCTTTGAAAGAGGGCACAATTTATGGTGCTTATGTTGTTTTGTACTAATGTAAAAGAAAATGTACGGTTTATATTCTAAACTTTCTTTCCGTACAATAATTACAGGACAGTCTGTTAGTTACGTTCTTTCTATTTGTAAAATACTTCAAAGACCCCGCATTTAATCGAATTATAGTTAAAGAAGGACGTTTTAATTAATTAATATTAATAAGAAGAATGATTGATGATAAAGATGCTTCTGAAATGCACCATGTCTTTCACGTATGAACATAAACATATAAGTTTGAAAATGAAACAGTTTTTCTTAAAACGATATTTTTTTATTGCTTCTACGGATCTGCAAAAAATCGCATCCTAACTCTTTATTTGTCATAGTATTTTTTTGCGCAATGCAAGTAAATTGATCTTCTATTATTTTGATTTTTGTTCCATTTTCTCTTTGTATGTCCTGGTAGATTTTAACGCCAGATCCCAGCATTAATTGCAAGATGTTAATGGTTGTATACCGCGCTATACATCATGCCTGTCTTAATTGGTGCACTATGGAAGTGGCAAAAGTGTTACTATCCCATCAAGCAGGCCCATGACATACCCGATATTCAGAGTTCTACACCGTTTATTTGGCGCATGGGCAGCAACGAAACATATTGTCAATCATTGTTATTAACTAATACGTGGACAATGATAGGTACTTGATGCTTCAAACAATAGGAAAATGAAACTGCACTATGCATTTGCCAGCCACAACATGGTCATCAATGCAGTTGTAAACGGCTCTAATTAGCACGAGAGCAGATCCCACCATACGTGATAATAGGCTTTCCAAACTCCACTAGATTTAGCAGCACAATTATCGGTCGTCTGAAGTAGTACAGAATATTAAATAAAGCTAAACATCCCGAAAATTAATTGAAACCCATATCGTGTATATGATAGGAAAGACCTATGGCAAAATGGATCAATGCCACCGTATAACAATACACACCCACCCAAACATATTTTTACACAATCATGTTTACTATTTAGGCTGCCCGTAATGGCACACAATGAAAGTGGTGAAAATCACTTTTAAGCAGCTGGCGTGAATGTAAATACCTTTACTCATCCCGAGGCTTCCACGACCTTTATACATAGCATGCATACCCAGTTCTTGCTTGGTCTCTTGTGGACATGACGCACAGAAATTTTGTATACAATCTCTGCTCTACTCATCAACATGCGTGGTTGGCGGCTGCTTTAGACGGG
>QOCX01005579.1:0-12630 GCA_005959815.1 Sarcophaga bullata | reverse complement strand
GCTCAGAGCACATGCAGCGAATGCACATCATTGGTGCTTGGTCTCCCAAGGTAATTTGACAAATCAGACTGAATAAATGACAACTAATTTCACAGATACAGCTTCAACGAAATGGCCGCTATCTTTTGATAAACCAAAATTATTTTAGGCTTTGAGGCAACATGTTTTCAGTTGAACATCTGTTATGGAAGTGTAAAAGGCTGCTAAGCGGCCTTATATCGGATTATCAGATTAGGTATTTGATCCTTGCAACTTTGGAGGCTATGACAACGTCAGAGACGGCTAGTTATTTGAGTTTTTGATAAACTGGTAGATACTGGTAGGTGTACACTACAGACTTGGGGTTTTAATTGGGTTCATAAATTAAACTGACTGGTTAGAGGGACATAGTTAGGGGGATAGTATATCTATGGATACCATGATGGTTGATTGTTATTTTTCCTCTTCCCGTTTCTCTTTTGTTCTTCGTTTTATATCTTTTCCTATTTGAAGGCTTACAATGGACCAATAAACCTATGGATGAACGCGTGGTACTGTGCATGCAGTGGTGCATCACCTTTCGAACAAAACCTAACCTAATATAACCTAAATATGACTCAGAAGTATGGTTACTTACTTGCGCAGACAGATGAAGCTGTGCTTGCATTTATATCGTTAAAGTAAGTACAACAACAAGATATTTTAAGTTTATACCCGAGGAAAAGAGAACTCTGACGGAATGATCAGGTTGCATATGATCTTTTAAAGAATTAGAGAAAGAGAGCATGCGATCAAGATGACTGGTATTCTTTTTTTGATTAGACTTAATGGCTTCTGGTTGTAATATAAACTCTAAAGAAGAAAAGAATTTGAAGAAATTATTGTTCGGTAATCATTTCAATCAGAAATGTTGTAAACAAAAATTTTTTCCATTCATACATACATAATTGGTCATTACAATCCTTCAGTCAGGATTACAACCTAATTTCTCACACCACTTATGTTGAGTGCATGTCACGGAGAGACGGTAAATGTCGACGACGCCAGAAAGAGAACCATACACAATGGCAAGAGAGATGGACACACTGAAACACGACGTGTAGATGGACGGCAACCAAACATCACACGATGGATTGAGAGGAAATTTGGTGAGGTTAATTACTATTTAACACTATAATCCGGACACGGTTATTTTTGTAAATATCTGTTTAAAATGGGGAAGATGGCACGACCACGGAGGCACGACCACGGAGTTTGGAAAGAACAAATCTTGAGGCCAAAGTCTGCGCCTACACTGTCGAAAACTTCTGCGACATACTTTTGGACAACGAAGAAAATTGGAACAGCATAGCCAGTTATGCTGAGATATTGTTGAAAGCTAAAAAGCTTGATTTGGTTGAGAGAATTGGAGTGGATTCAGAACTTGCGCAATCCGGACGCGGATATAGAATATGAAGGGGCCAAGAGGCCAGATGGACTTCACTCCGAAGTAATACAACAGTAGTTCCGGAGTGGGCACAAATAGTCCAAAAGAGGAAGGGAAATTTTAGTGGGTGAGGGCCCCACACACGGGGGATATTGACGACTTCCTCTATGGTGCGGTTAGGTACATTTACTCCTCCTCAGCGGAAAAAAATGAGGAGTGCATGCCTGAACCTACAGTTTAAATCGAATCCGAACGACAAATATTTGAGAAACTCTGAGTTTTTAGCCAGGAAAACTGCTAGAGACGAGTCCGCTGTAGAAAGTATTATTTCAGTTTTCATCTTTTAGAAATGTCTCGGCAATTAGTTGAACATGAGATCTGTCTATAACAGCAACACACTGCTATAAACTAAGGGGACCACACTGTTTGCACTTTCTTCCTCGTCATTAAAGCTTGTGTAGAGTCGCTGTGGATTATACCCGACGGCCTGTGCCCATTATAACAGCTATGGGCAGTTGATCAAGCCAGATCGGTCTGGCGTCTATACATATGAGTTCATTATCGCATATGAGTGAACTTTTCTGAGACCATTCTCTCTGCCCTTTCGCAAAAGAAAGCTAATTTCACATATTTCTTCCATACAGTTTTATTAAAAAAAAAGGAACGGCAGCCTAGACGATCATATATCCGGACAATTATATGCAAACATGAGTGGCATACATATGCATTCTAATATTGATTTGAAAACTATTTGTCTCCTACAATTTATATTTGAAGTTTTGACCGTATATGCCGCAATAAGTCCATCTGTTTCTAACATTTAAAAGAAGATTTGGAAGCCAAACAGAAATCTGGCCGTTGACAGCGTAATAATTAAGAACAACAACAACAACAACAACAACAACATGTTCATACAAAATGGAAAAGATCTTAATTAGTTTCGTCCTTTAAATTAAGAACCTTCCATATTAGAGCAACCAGGCTGAGAAAACAAAAAGTCTCTTTCAACGTCTCACGATGAAGAGAGTGAGGTATAGTGCAAGAAGGAGAGAGAGGCTTAGATTGTTAGTAAAACAATAGCGAAGTTAATTAGCGTGAGCACAAGGGGTTGCATTTCCTGGGCTCACTTTCTCATCTCAAAACCTAACTGTACACGTAAAATGTCAAACAATTGACATTTGTCAACGAGGTGATTATAAACTGAAACTCAAAGACCATTTCCACAAACAAATTAAATCTTGAGAAATTTAAATTAAAGAAAATTATAATTAAGAACGGCAAAAGGTAGCGAGCAGCATTAAGACAATGGCCAATAATTGAGAAAATTTATTTGTTTTACTAGCAAAAAGAAATCGGGCTACGAATACAAGGCAACAACAGCAAAAAAAAGGTGGAAAATTAGAAATCGTTTGCAGTCTTGATTTGATTGTTTTCCAAAGTGGTTGGTGAACAAGAAATTTATTAAACCACAGTGAATATGTGTGGTGTAGCTGTGGTTGTGTTTGTGCTTGTGTTGGAAATAAGATTTATGGCCTCTATCATTGCCTTAATATCGCCTTATATTTCTCTGGCCACTACCATTCGCTTCAATTTATTCACTTTGAAAAGAAACTTCAAAAGAAGCCCAGGCTTGCTGAGGCACTTCAAAATAATTATCACCAATTTACCTTAAGGGTGTGTTGGTTCGCTGACTGGCCTGGCTGGCTGGCTGGCCAACTGGTTGTCCTATGGTCTACCTAAAAGTACAAGCAAGAAGTTTTCTTGATTTTTAATTTTATTCCTTTTGTAACGTATACTTTTTTGATTTATTGTCATATTAAATGGATCTTTGTCAGCTAAAAGCGTCTGGAAGAGAAAGAAGAAAAAATAAAATTTCGATTGCCCGATTGCCTGTTGTTAATAAATGCAATTCATCATAATAAATATGTGTGTGGTTAAATTGTTATTAATTGTTTGGTAAATGGATATATTTTCTACAGGTATTTAGTCTTACGGATAGACTGGATAGTCAGGATATTGGTAGAAATTGTTTGTTTTGTTGGGTTTTTTTTTTCAATGCACCGGTGTTTTGTCATTACGTCGCTACAATATCAACACAATTTATTAACAACTAATCACAGCGTATCCTTCATTCGATTTTAAAAAATACAAAAAATACACTGAAGTCACGCTTGACAGAATACAATGCACAGGGTGTACATAATTATCGTTTGGGATAAGGAAATTCGTCTTTTAGGAGACGCACATAACCCCACATACATAGTTATTCATGTATACCAAGCTATATTTACTGTCACACTCGCGAAACGTTATTCCTCATCGTGGAAATAACTAGCAAAGCTTATACTGCAAACCTTTGTACTGTTCAACCGGAACGGATGTATTGAATTTACAGGTCAAAGCCCGTCTTAAGAAAATAAACTTTTTTTCTTAATTTTATTAATTATTATGAGCTGAGTAACATAAAAACCTTATGCTTAATGTTGTGTATAAATCAGAGTCTTTGGTGGGAATCGAACCCACGACCCTCACGTTAATTGTCTAGCACACTACCCACTAGACTTCTAGGTTACCCTGTTTTGGATCCTCACGCTAGTTGTCTAGCACACTACCCACTAGACTACTAGGTTACCTCGTTTTGAATCCTCATGTTAGTTGTCTAGCACACTACCCACTAGACTACTAGGTTATCCCGTTTTGGAAGAATTTTGGCATTATTACTAAGAAATATACCCCTACTGTCATTGGAGTAGCTAACTCTCACACTTGGAATAATATTTTGAAATCATATTGGATAGTCACCTTAGTCTAGTAGCTAGTGTGTTGGCTTAGTAGACGTGAGACCACGGATTAAATCCTAGGTCAGACATCTCCAACAAACAGAATTATGAAAAAATATTTCCTTGGCCTCTTCCCCGCAGTAGATTTCTGGAAAATTCTCTAAGAGTAAATAAAATTCACATGAAAATTTTCTCAAAAATCTGTCGTTCGGAATCAACATTAAACCGAAGGTCCCTCCACTCATGTATGAAATTAACACACAAACCATAAGTGGTGTGAACAACTAGGTCATAATATTGACAAAAGGGTTGTAATGATCAATTATGTATGTAGATAGGTATCTCCAGTATTTCCAAGTGGTTTCAAATGACGTTGCGCAATGAATTCTTTACAGTAACTTTTTGTTGCTTATGAAATTAAAATTGAACTTTATTCTGCTTGTTACTTGAGCATATTTCTGAACAGAAATCTGAGCGGCATGTACAATTTTTAAGCCGAAGGACCGAAGCCTTAAAATAATATGCCATTTCCCCGAAATAAGACATTTTATGTCCGGATAGTGCCATCTACAATGCGGTTAATCATGGTTGGCTATTAGACGTATCTGAATTTGTACACGAGTAGGTTAGGTGTGAGGACGTGTACTTGTCATTGGGACAAGTCACTGTAAAGTCGTTCTAAAAGAGAGAGAGAGAGAGAGAGGATAGTGCAGGAGAAAGGGAAATGTGAAAAGAAAAAGTGGTAGGAAAGGAAGAATATAATAGACGGACGGAGCACAAAAGACGGGCCACAAACACACAAGAGACCGCGAATACAACTTCGATGAACTAGCACTTCTCAACCATTTCAACTTATTTATGAATCTATGGAAGAGCTCTAATGTGGGCTTTCGTCCGAGTCAAAACGAAGAAGCTCTTATCCAGAGTCCTTAACCTGAACCTACTAAGAGCTGAACAGTTGCAGAGAAGGTGTTCGATAGTTCCTCATCGCTACATACCCTGCCAATGTCCGGCTGCGATCCGTTCTAGATCCATGTCAGCGCTCTAAACTCGCGGTGTCCTATAAAACCAATAACTAACCTCAGGCTGACCTTGTCCAGAGTCCTTAACCTCAACCTACTAAGAGCTGGACAGTTGCAGAGAAGGTGTTCGATAGTTCCTCATAGCTACATACCCTGCAATAGTCTGGCTGCGATCCGTTCTAGATCCATGTCAGCGCTCTAATCTCGCGGTATCCTATAATAAAATCAATAACTAAGCTCAGGCTGGCCTTATCTAAGCCAAGCAGCAAACCTGTTCTATCACTGTTTAACATAGCAGGCCATAGCCTCCTAGACACAAAACATCTCGATTCATCCCCCCAAACGCGAGTAAATGCTTCTTATTTTCAAACCTGATGAAATGACCTCATCGGATGGTGACCTCACAAGTCGTAGTTTTTGGAAGGAATAAAAAATTGGAGGGAGTTTTTCTATATGCCTGACTTGAACATTAAAAATTACCCACAAGGAGCATAATGAAGTGAGCTGTAATGCTGTCGTAAGTGTGGGTCGGGTTACAATATGTTCTCCAGAGAAGAAGAACGTCGTGTTCTCTTTATAATTTCATGACAATCGTTTTCGCCAAAGTTTTATCATTGACCACCGAGGTTAAAACGCAAATGCAACAAGTCATGAGTTAAACGACCAACGTATCGCTTAAAACCCCGTTTATTCTCACTTAATATTTTTTTAATAGAAAGTTTACACTTTTTGCCGCTTCTTTTTTGTTTAAATTTCCTACACAGTCTTGTAAATTATTACGGCAAGGTTCGAAAACACGAGCATTTAGAAATATTACAACAATAAATTGCAATTCTTTTTTATTTTATTTTTCTATTTCTGTTTTATTTTTTATTAGCAAATCCCATAATTATGGAAACATTTAAATTAATAAACGCTTAATTTCGTTCATAAATATTATTTGTTGGCGAAAACATTTGAACGTTTTGAACGTTTTTGTGTACATCGCAGACCTCCCTCTATAACAATAATTACGATTGTAAATGCATTTAAAATGATTGTCTGTATGAGAGTAGAGACTCGCATTCGTAATTCTACGGAACTGACATGAATATTAAAAAAAAAAAAAATTACCACAAATCGTACTCCTTCTAAATTGGCTTTTCCATGCACAAAATCTTTGTACTTTTAAGAGTCATTAAAGAGAGTGCACGGCATTAGTAATAGTAGTGTAACAAAAAAGTAATCGGTAATCGATAATCGGTTGTTGCTTACATTTTTACTTTATTGACTCTGACGCTGTCAAATTGGAATAAACGGTGGCAACAACATACTTTCAGTGGAATTTATCATGAGCCAAGATATAACAAACTTCACCGATAGCTCAAAAATGCAAAGTGCAACTGGCTCTGAGGTCTGTTCCAATAAACTGGCACCGAACGTGTGTCATACAGATTACCTAACCATGCTATCGCATTTCATTCGGAGATTTTTGCTACTGAAGAACCTGCATGTACGGTTAAAACCAGAGAGCTAACTCCTTCAACCAGATGTGGGGACAGTCAAGCAATAATCAAAGTGCTGGGATACCGTCTCGTCAGGCGTGAAGAGTTGCATGAACTCTCCACCGTATATGTCAACACAAATCTCGTCTCTACTGGGTTCCGGGCCACTGTAGCATAGAGGGAAACGAAAAGGCGAACGAACTGACACGGAAGGGATCGAAATGTCTGAGGAGAAGGCGATGGAAGTGTTATATGCGCCCTTACAAAAATACTTTTTCAAATTGAAGAAAGCAGCATGGAATTCAACAAACTGTGGTGGTCTTATGTACCTGGTTACCGAATTTTAAAAGTACTGTGTCCAGCAGTGGACAGCAGAAGGACCAAGGAACTACTCAAGTTTGGCAAGATAATTCTAACGGGACACTGCGCTATTGTCATATTATCCTAGCTCCTCACGCCCTCCATTTTGTGTGTGTTAATTTTATCCATGAGTAGGGAACCCACAGTTTAATATTGCTCCCAATCTATAGATTTTTGACAAACTTTTATGGTAATTTTATTTAGCCTCAGCATTTTTGCTAGAAAACAGCTGAGAGAGGAAGAAATATTTTTTCGTATTTTGTTTTGTTGGAGATGTCTGACCTGGGGTTTGAACCGTGGTCTCATATCTAATAAGTCAACATACTACCCACTAGACGATGTATTTCATGCACCTACTTCCAATCTTGTGGCTCAAATCTCCGTTTGAGTTTCTGTTAGACGATCAGAAAGAATTCATGTTAATAAAACCGTTATTTGGACACATTTTTTTGGCTTCTTATTTCGATCTTAACACTTAAGAGATGGCCCTTACTCATACAGTGCATTGTGTTGAAACAAAGAAAATAATGTCTAGGAATTTAGGAACAAGGATTTATGGTTAGTAGTTTTGAATCTGAGTACATGAGTGCTGCAGAAGAGCAAATTCTCTGTGCATTATATGGTGCGTACCACTGGCCAATCGACCACAAGCGTTTGTGCTTTTTTTCTTTTCATTCCGTTCCTGTTTATTCCTTCCACAGTGGGTGCATATATTTCTATTCGGTTACTGGGTGTATTTGATGTTCTTCCAAAGCGGTTAACCTATTTGAAATACTTTACAACACTAATAACTATTCATTCATATTCATTTGCACTTGCATACATATGGATATACGTACACACATGCACATACGTTTGAATGTACATCGAATGAATTTCTTGCAGCATGAGAATACATCGTGATATGCCCATGGCGTTTATTTGATGTAAAATATATGACAGTTTGTTACCCATAAACTATGGCAAGGTGTCAGAAATGATTTTGCAATTGCATGTAATTGGTAGCAATTATCAATAAAGCAAAAACTTAAAAGAAAAAACAATAACAAAAATAACACACAAACGCTCGCGTAAAAGAGACTGGAGGAACACAGGGCAAAGCATTATTTTTTATGTTGTACTCGAGCACACACACGTATAATCACTCACAGGAACTTAATACATAAAAGCCAGGGAATATATGTGCAAACGACTAATAACGTTGGTTGGTTGGTTGGTTGGTTTATTTTTGTTGTATGTTAAGCTTTTTTCTCTCTTTGTTTTCTCTGTTGTTGCTGTTGTTAAGAGCTGCTTAATACAATCAAAACAACACAAACAACAAAAAAAAAAAGGAACACCTTGTGTGTAATCGTAGACTTTAAGACTGGATTGGTACTGGGTTTGTTTATGTTGCTGTTGTTTGTTGTTGTTGTTTGTGTTTGTGTTATTTGTTGTTGCTTTTTGTATACAATATTATTCATATAAATTGTGGTCGTTTGTAGTTTAAACTGTGGCCCATAAATATTGCAAACATTCTGACATGTGGAAATTATCTCCTTCGCTCACGCGCCATTTAAATCAATTTAACACGTTAAACTTCCACTGTAAAAAAAAAAAACAAAACTTTATGGTGGTATCCCTCCATAATAATAATAATAACAACAAAAACAACCAAAACAACTAATAACTACAGCAGCTTTCGTAACAGCAACGACAACAGGACAGCAACAACAATAACAACATAAAAGCCTTGCAAACATTAATAACAACACACAACCAACCAACAGTTACTTTAGGTTTTGACGATCATGCTGACGACAACGATGTGCGTATAAACGTATAAACGTATGCGTTTAAGTTTATAAGAGAGAGTATGCGTGTGTGGTTTTATTTTGAGCGCTTATTATCTCCTTCTTCCTTTCCGCTCTAGAAAATAAAGGAAAATTTATTGATAAACTGTAGCTTTCGGACAATATGTGCGATTTAGACAAATTTAAGGTTAAGTTTAAAATGTATTGACATTTGTTGAACAGAGTTGCCATAAATCCCCTATACGTTTTATAACATGTAAAGTCAAGTATTTAAATACTTTTGTATGTTAATCCTTTCATATTGTCTATTGCCTGTGTATGTATGTAAAAATAAAAACAATTTAAAAAAATCCTTTTCTCATTTCATTGATATTAATTTGTTGACTTTGTGGCTTATGCCACAAAGAAAAAAAACAACAGCAACAAAATATCAAAATCTTATACGCTCAACAAAAGAAGCAAAAAGTTGAATAAAACAAAAAATTAAAAAAGAAAGAGAAAAAAACCAACAATTACTTGATCATAAATCAAAAGCTTGAATATGAAACACACCAACCAAGCAGCCAGCCAGCCAGCCTTCCTGCCTGCCTGCTTGCTTGGCAATCCAACATGCATAACTTAAATGCCAAGCCAGCAAGCAACTAAACACTGCTTGCCACCAACACCACCAAGGGTTTCAAGTGTCAATAAATAATCGCATTCGTCGTCGTTCACAACTCCAGAGGTATGAACAAACGTCCGACAACTTCTATTCCAATGGTCTTAAATGATAAGGCACACCATCACACCACTGGCTTTATTATTAATAAAAAAAAATTTGAAGAGAAAGAAAAAAAAATTAATCGTACAAACAAACTTGGCAAGCAGTGATGGTGTTGGAATTTGCTGATCGTGATGCAAAGTTTAGATTATAAAGCGCTGATACAATATCATAAAATGTGCAACAAACAGCATAGAGATAAAATATTGGTCAGGAGCAAAAGTAATTTCTATAAAAACAAATTATTTTTCACCGCCGTTAACGTTTATTTATTCGGAATCTATTTGTAATAAAAATACCTACTCTTTCATATTCGATATTCATAGATACTCGGAAAAGTCTTTGGTTACATAACACCACCACAGCATATTTCTTTTTTAATTAAAATCAACACTCAGGAAATGGATTCTACTCATATAGTGTATTATGTTAATATACCGCGAAGTGAGTTGCAGGAGAGCGTACGATAAATTCGTGGTAGTTTTTTATTTTATTAAGGTTGCTGAAACAGAGATCATGATCTTCGCTCTCGAAATGGCCATTACAAAGTCCCTGAACTGCATGACATCATCAGAAAACATTGCAGACTGTGATGCGCATAACACTGGACATATTCGTCAAGATAAACAAGCCAAGTAAAACAGACGGCACCGGATCTATTTGTTTTCTAAATACCTAGCGCCTTGTACTGATGCCCATTAAAGAAACCGCGTGAATCTTGTGCAACCAGTGTTGATGGTGCCATAAACAAAATACTGGAAGTCTTAATGCCGTAAATATTTCCAAGTAATGTAGGAAATAACCTGAAAGATGAATAGGCAGTTATTTGAAGAAATAGAAACTGAGTAGATCATGCCAAAATACTCTTTGCTTTATAGAAAACAATTTATATGAAGGCATACTCCTCTGTTTTAAGAAAGCCTTTGATACTATCAGGTAGATTGCTATTATTGAGAAGGAAAGTCGTATGCCTATTATGCCAACTGGAGAACATGGATCATGCAACCATATCATAAATGGTCAACTAAGCGGACACATCGATAACTTATGTAAACTTTACTTTGTTCTGCAGAAGTGTGATTTACTTCTGCTGGAGTCTTATACAATTACGCAAAACCAAAAATGTAATTCTTCAATAAGCGCGTTTCATGTGCCGATATTTTAGGATCAAAAAGAAATCAAACCCAATAGGTATGACAAGAACAGAGCTAAAGCAGAATCCTCAATTCTCACTAAGTCGACGACAATCGAAGCGCATCAGGACGCCTGCGATATTCAAGAATTAGGACGTTGCGACCATGAAAGATGAATAACTAACGACAGCAAACCGCGTTGTATAGAAGCTGTGAGCAAACCACTTATACGCTCCAAGAGGGATAAAGAGAAGGTTTTGTCGGTGACCGAAAAATATTAAAAAGAATGCAAGCTCTCTAGGTAAAAATCTAGTAGAACGACTGATTGAAACGGACATTTGCCAAACAGAAGAGAAAAATGCTAAAGATTCGAATGCATAGAAGATATCTCAGATAATTTGAAAAATATTTCTTATTTAGATATATTGAGGCCCTATGAACTCATTTCAAATGCGAATATAATAAGTTGAAGCTCTGCTATCGCTTACCCACTTCAAATTGGGCTGACAATTCAAAAAATGCCTCCAAATTCCCAATAAAAACTGCAGAATACTGCTCGACATTTAGGAACTACAGAAAGTATAGCGAACCGACAATCGGTCATATATCAGCAGTCAAAAGAATTGTTAAATTTGTTACTTGACTACAACTAAATTGATAAGGAGTGAGTAAATGAAGTCACCGTAATCTAGTAGGGAGTGCGTTGGCTTATTAGACGTGATGCTACTACGGTCAGACATTTTGATCAAATCGAGATATGAAAAATATTACTTCGGTAACTTTCTCTCAACAGATTTCTGGCATAAACTGAGAGTAAATAAAAACTGCCATGAAATGTTTCTTAAAAAAAACCCGTCGTTCCGAGTCGACTGTAGGTCTTGTTCCTTATGTATAAAATTAATACATACAACATAAGTGGTATGAGAATCTAGGTCGTAATCCTGGACTTAAGGGTTGTAATGACCAATTATGTATGTTTACAATAAAGGTAGTAAAGTATGCCAAACCAATACGAAAAAATTATTTACCCTCACCCAATATTTAAGAAAAAGGAGTTAAAATACCACCAGCGTAGTTTTTTTTTGTACTTTTTCATTTTCATCCACCGTATTATAAAGCTCGTATAAACTAAACGCTTATTTGGCACTTTTTTCTTAATTTCAAGACATTTAAGAAATAAAATACAAAAAAAAAAGTAACAAAACAGATGGTTGGTTTTCTTTTACGGCTAAGAGAGATCATCTGAATGAATTTAATACTCCTGCAGTTTGAATGCGATCATGGCGTCATACTAAATATTTTTATAAAATGCATACGATTTTCATTTCTCTCATTTTTCTTTTAATTTTAACTTTTATGTTTAATTAAATATATTTTATTATTTGTTAAATTGATTCCTATTCCTCCTTTTTTTTTTATTCTCCTTTTCTAGTAAACTTCAACTAAATCGTTATGGAAATGCCTCCAGTTATTATGCATTTGAATGTGTCTGCAAAAAAAAATTGCACTCCCTGCCTGTTTAAATTAAACACAGATCTGGTTTACACTGAATATGAAAAAAAAAACACACTGAAAAGAAAAACGTTAAACAGCAACTAGAACTCACTGATTAAGGCTACATGCGGAGCAAGAGGGAGAGAGAGAGAGAGATGGAGAAAACGAGCCACATCACACAGTAATAATAATCATAACAACAATAAAAACATTATTATTGAAATCAGCAGCCAACCACTTTAAAATGAGTGTCATAAAAAGTGTGTGAGTGAGTGCATGTTATTTGCGTTGTTGTTTATTTGTTTACATTTTAAATTAAACATCATTAGTCTGCGCCAGCCACTGTTGCATTTTTGACAGTTACTGGCAATCATTTAGACACGCATGTGCATGTGCATTTAA
>QOCX01005578.1:0-12632 GCA_005959815.1 Sarcophaga bullata | reverse complement strand
TATTTCTACTTCAGTGAATTAAGGAAAAACAAAAAAAAAAGAAACTACAATGGCAGCACACTAGGCAGACTGGCTGCAAATACATTCATAGAGAGGAGCTGGAGGAGGAGAGAGTTTTTAAAGGAAATATTTTTTAATAAAAGAGAGAGAGCAAGACAATAAGCACAGTAAATAAAGTAAACACACAAGCAAACAAACTAACTCATCAAATTCAGTATCTCTTCCACTTTAAATCTCCCTTTTGTTCACCCCTGTTTTCTCACGTTTCTTTTCAACGTATTTATTTTGCATTTATGAACCGTTATTATAAATGTTGTTGTCATACTATTCATATTAAAAATAATAAAATGCAAAACAGCAACAACAACAACAACAATAACAAGTACAACAACGATAATAAAAACAACGTTTTTATTATAATCGTTACTCAATAAGTTGCATAGAAAGCGAAGCGAAATCAAAACAAAACAATTGTGTTGGAATAATAGCGTAACAATGCAAGCAGACACAGTGTGTGTCTAGCAAATAAAACCCACTTCAAATTAATATTTCAATCAAAAGACTATAGCGGGGTTCTATTACAAGTCTGTGTTACTATTTGTTTAGAGTTGGTAGAGATACGGAAAAATTGCTGAATTTTTTAAGGCATTTAAGACAGAATTCTTAAAGTCGACAGTGAATTAAAAGGTGAATCTAAACACATCCCAAATTAATTCTCATAGGAATAGACAAGTAGTATCGCCTCTAAAAATTTTTCTATCAAATAATATTTACTAGTGCCACAACGATTCAAAGACGTAAAACTTTCATCATATTTTTCATATTTCGTTTTTGATGTCTGACCTTGGGTTTGAACCGTGGCCTTTCGTCTAATAAGCCAACACACTACCTACTAGACTACGGCGACTACTCCATCATCATCTTCATTAGTCCATAATAAATCATAATCCTAAGTGACAGGCAAGTAAAGTTCAATTGTTTCAAAAGCATTATCCCGAGATCGTTTTCAAAAATTGTATGGCCTTGGAATTTCATAATAAAATGGGGAAAAGAAAAAACAAAAAATTTTGTACAAATAAGCACCATGAGAAGTGTGTGAGAGAAGTGGCTGTGCAACCTACATAGTTTTATCGATTCTATTCCATAAACTATAAAACAAATATAACATGTATGGCATTGAACTACAGTTGAAGTAAAATCATGATTGTATTGTCGTTCAACAGCAAACATTACGCAATATCAGACAATACCCACTCTTTAGAAAAAGCAGAATTTCTTATGTCGTTTTTCCAGACAGCTGTGCTAACCTATGAGTTGCGAGCTCTTGTCTACTATCTACTAGACTACGGCGACTTCATCACTTAACTCTCTATTGGGATTTAAAGGGAATTATTCCTTAAGAACTTCTATAGTCTTAGGAAGAGGACAACACTAATCTCTACTTGGCCGTTTGATCTGTAAGCAATTAGCCAACAAACAACTGGACAAGAGTGTTTCACGTACTGGGCTATCTTATAATACTCTAAGGTTACACACATGTTTGGTAACGCACTAGACATTTTCTTGAATAGGCTTTAAAGTTTTGAGGCATTATTTAAGAAGTGCTGCTATAAAAGGCTTCCAGCCTATGCAAAATGCTTTAAAATTTAAAACAAATTTAACAAAATATTATAAATTCAACGGAATTCATTGTTATTAAAAAATATTTAAAAAAAAACAATTTGAACGTATGCGTAATATCAACTTATTTACAATGAAATATTACGCATACGCTTTACAACACTTGAAAAAAGTATTTCCTTCAATGGAAACACATGTTTTCAATACTCTGCAAAAAGAATAAAATTTCAGCCTGTCAAAGAAAAGAGAACAAGTTTAGGCTTGCTCGTACTCTTAAAGGTACGTATATAGACAGAGTCTTAATAACAATGTGCATACACAGATGTGTTTCCTATTAACATATCATTTTTTACAACAAACAGACAACAACAAACAAAACATAGAAAAAAGCAAAAAAAAAAATAAAAACAAGTAAAGTAAACAAAAACTTGCTTTTACACTAACACACTTGAAAAAAGAAAAGAATTTGTTTTGATTCGCATAGAAAACACAGAAAGAACGGAACACGCACACTACATTTGCTACTATCTCCCTCTGTCATTTCCTTTACTGTGCTAGAAAAAAACACAAAAAACTTTTGAAAAGAAAAAGAAAAATGTTTTCAATATTGATTTTTTGTTTATTCTCGCTCTTACTCTCACTCTCTTTATTTTTGTATGAACAAGTCTCTTTTTGTTACCTACATTATCAATTCTAAAGTTGCACGCAATATTTTATGTGTGTAGCGAATAAAAAAAGAAAACAGAAACTAAATAACGTCAACAGCAACAACAACAACGAACAACAACAGCAGCGTATAAATTAAGGTTTATATGTAATCTTTCTCTACTGCCTCTCAGTCTCTCTCTTTCTCACTCTATCTCTATGCTACCATTATTCATGGTGTTTACAGTTTTTGTATTGCAAGTTTTTGTGTTTTTTTTCTTTTTTTTCTTTTATTTCCCTATAAATAATGATATTTATGTGAGTGTGTGTGTGCTTGTATACAACATAAACGATGTTTTCTTGCAGTATAGACGTGTAGTTCGACATATTTAACGCACACATCTAACACCGGGACTTTAAAATTTAAACACCATATGGCGTATGAGTATTGAAATATTCATTAAATGTTACTTATACGCCTAAGAAGTGAGTTTTTAATGAATTTCTTTTACAGAAATACGCGCATTTCATACAATTTTGAAATAAATTCAACAATTTTGTTTCTAAATATTAAATGTTAATTGGCAATATTTTAATTGGATTAAGGAAAGAACAAGAAAAAATTGTTCAAATTTTCGAAGGTTTTCAAACCCAATGTTATAAAAACATTTACAATCACAATAGGATTCAGCGGAAAATAAGAAAGAAAAAAATCAACGTGAGATATGAAAACGAAAAGTAACGCTTTAACAACAAAACTTGTAACGAGCATATATCAATGGTGTGTTTATCAAATTAATCTCAACGCCCTTATTCAAAGTAGCCTGACAATACTTTGTATTTGGCAGAGTACTTTGAAGTGTTCTAACTGTCATGAATCAAAACAGACGATCACAGAGATCATACTCCATATTTCGAATGCTATGACATTGTTGAAGTCGACGTAGCCTAGTTGGTAGTAGACGAGAACTCGCAACTCATAGGTTAGCACAGCCGTCTGGAAAAACGAAATATGAAATTCTGCTTTTTCTAAAGAGTGGATATTGTCTGATATTGCGTGATGTTTGCTGTTGAACGACAATACAATTTGGATTTTACCTCAACTGTAGTTTAATGTCCTATCAGTTTATGCTTGTTTTACATTTTATGGAATAGAATTGAAAAAGCTATGTTGGTTGCATAGCCACTTCTCTCACACAGTTCTCCATGGTGGTTATTGTACAAAATTTTTTGTTTTTCTTCCCATTTTATTATGAATTTCAAGGTCATACAATTTTGAAAACGATCTCGGGAAAATGCTTTTGAAACAATTGAAACTCTACTTGCCTGTCACTTAGGATTATGATTTATTATGGGCTAATGAAGATGATGAAAGTTTTACGTCTTTGAATCGCTGTGGCACTAGTAAACATTATTTGAATGAAAATTTTTTAGAGCCGTTACTATGGCTTATTGCCTATTGACTTATTAGACGTGAAACCACGGTTCAAACCCCAGATTAAGTATCTCAACCAAAACAAAATATGAGAAAATATTTCTTCGGTGACTTCCTCTCAGCAGATTTCTGGCAAAAATTCTGAGAGTTAATAATCTTCCAATGGAAACTTTTTCAAAAATCTATCGTTCGGAGTAAACTTTAAACCACTCTTCTATAAAATTAAAACACACGACATAAATGGTGTAAGAAACTACCTTTTGTTTTCGATTTATGCAGAATGCTTTTAAAAAATTTTTCTTTCTTCTTCTTGGTTGTTGGCATCAACTTTAACCATTTCTTTTGGCACATTATTCATATGTTGGCAAAAAACTAGAAAATGTCTGAGTTAACAATGATCAATACTCGGAATAAATCTATATTTTGCTGGTATTTCACAAGATGTGGCCAAAAATTCTATCATATAGTTCGTAACCTCCATTGCTTAAGCTCTTTTAAAAAGCATTGTGTTATCATAAATCATGTCCTTCATCTTCTTATTTAATATCATTTTCAATAATTAAGTATTTCGAGCTAGGCGAATAACTGTAACAATTTCTAGTTTGTTAGAGTTACCATTCTTACCTAGAAGTAATGCAATCTGTGATAACATAATAAATTGTTTGATTTGGTATTGTTTTAAACAATTTTTCTCAGTGAGTTTAACTCTTTCTTATGATAAGTAGTCGCATTAGCTACCTACGAAGTCCATTGTTTATGTTATCCTTTCTAGAGTAGGCAAGGGGCTTCCTGAATACATTATTCGGAGAGGAAATTAAACTTTAATTTTTGTATTTGGTTATACTTAAAGCTGGGATATAATGAACCGCTTTTAAAATTCTTAAAAATTTAAATTTTTTTTAAATAAAACAAAGTAAAACAACGCTTATCCATATATACAGGCTATGGGAGATAAGACCATGATTGTCCAAAAGAAATTGAAAACGACAGACCTTATATTCAGCCATCACATATGTAAACAGTTACAAAGGAAAACAAACAGTAGATATCAAAAGAATCTCATAATAAAAGTAGAATAAAAGCATTATTTAAACATAAGGGCAGCTGTAGCCAACTTAAGATACCATGCGGCTAACAAAAATAAAATAAAACTTCTACTTCAATCGCTTTTATAAACTTTAAAATAACTGTTAATATTTTTTATCTAGACTTGGCAACGATATTTAGTGTCTAACGGTTAAAAACAACAAAATAAACAAACCATCATATCATAGCCAAATCACTGCGATATAAGGGTAGAACATAAAGTAGAATTAAATTTTGTTATCGCAAACACTCACGCACACAAAACAAAAAATAGATTCCCTTTTTTAAATATTCATGAACTAAATTAAAGCCCAGCCAAACAACAACAACAAAAAAAAAAAGAAATGGAAAATAAAAAGCAAGAGAAAAAAATCAATGATTATACACTGATATACAGTGTGTTTTCCTTCTCCTTTTCTTTTTTTTTTTTTTTTTTTTTTTTTGTTTAAATCTTTTCAAATGTAACCGAAATTTACAAACCAAAAAACGTTTTATTTACTTACTATCTCCCTCTCCTTCAACCCTTCTTTACTGCTTTTTGCACTCTCTTGTTAAAATTTTTATTCTTTTATTTTCTTTCTCTCTTTCAATGTGTGTTTTGCTTTTGTTTCTAGCAAAAGTTTTGTAACATTTACTAACCGTTTTCTTCCCACTGATAACGGTTATCAAGCAGCGAAGAAGAGACAACCACGGTATACCATGTAAATTCAAAAAGGGAAAACAGAAAAACAAAACAACAAACAAAGAGTTACGAGTGAATAGCGAACAACATGGGCACAAAACAACACCGTACCAATAAATACTACGGTTGCAGGTACATGATGAATAGACGGTTTAGCCAGACAATAGTAAGCAGAGGTGTAATATTACATGGTGAAAGTTACGGTTTCACAGTGCTTCTATTTTATGCTCTCTTGCTCTCTTAAAAAACCGCAAGCAAACAAAAACACAAGATTAAAAGCAAAATGGAAGAATTTAAGCAACGCGCACACACACAAGTCAATAAGAAGGAGGGGAGAGACGAAAAACAGAGAAAACTGTGCATATTTGTTTTTTGATTTTGATTTTGCTAACGTTAAGCGTAAGTGTTGCCACTCTAATAAAAAAATAAAAAAACGCGAAATACAGGAATTACTTGAAATTAACGTGCCAGCTATAACTTAAAATAAAAAGTAGCATAATACTTGCAATTATTTTACGATTTTAATGAATTTAAGCGTTTTCGAAAGCTAATTAAATAGGCTTCTTGTACAAAGCGAAGAAATTTCTTTTCTTCCTCTCTCCAGATCATCTTGCATACTTCTTAACAACAGCAATTTTTGACAAACTTTCCGTGAGAATTTTTGTTAACTCTTAAAGGTTTTACCAGAAATCTGTTGAGAGGAAGTCACCGAAGGAAAATTTTCTTTACATTTTGTCTGTCTTAATCACATTCCAACCAATTTCAAATTCTAACCATGCTAGAAAGCCTTACAACAGCAATTTTACTCTAAGGGATCATGATCTATTATGGTCGTAAAGAACTGACTTAGCACTGCGACCATACAATCTATTGTAGTCTTTATATCGTACCCCTATAATGTCTCTTCCAAGGCTAATGCCCTGATAATTTTCAGAATGTTACTCAGTGTGCCAATAATGGCGCTTCTTATGCAAGCATTTCTTTCTGTCTGGAACGCATAAGGACCCACAGTTTCAAAGAATATGGGAAAGGGTTAGTTTAGTGTATTGAGATTGAGTATATAATATTGGGGGTTAGAAAGACTTCCTTAAAAACCTATGATTTATGTAATTCGACTAGAAGTACCTCTTGTAACTCTAGATCATTTACAATTCTGTGATTTAAACGCCAACACCTAGCCTAATTTATCGGATCCTATATGGAGTAGATACGATGTCTAGTAGATAGTTGAAATTGCCATTAAAAGTCTTAAAAATCTATCGTTCGGAGTCGACTTTAAACTGTAAGTGCTGCAACTCATGCTATCGATTTGTCCTTCTCAACAGCTCTTGTGTATTAATAACTCGAATATCTTTAAAGGCATATTTTCAACATAAAAGTCTCTAGTTGGCAACACTGATTTTATAAAACAGAAAAGAGAACCAACTAAGAGCCAGAGAAACAGGAAGAGAGACAGTGAGAGTAAAAACTTTTACTTATTTCCTGCCATTCACAGTGTGTTATTTTTTGTTGGCATTTCTCTTCGCTATCGAATACTTGTTTTTTTTGTGTTTGTTTTTGTATTTGCATAAGAATTTAATCAATTTCAATTTCTTTTTATTTGTTTACAATTATAACACGGATACACGGTACACATAAACATACATACATACGGGTGTATGTAAATTCTGCCTCTCAGTCTTCTCATATCTCTCGCTCTCAGTGTTTAATATTGAAAAGTTGCCTTTAAAGGATAACAAAAAAAGAAAAACACAAACAAACTGTTAAAACTGCTTAGGGTGTCAGAGATGGTGGAGGAGAAGAAGAAGGAGAAGAGTAGTGCTAAGACAATAATTGAAATTAAATTTAAATTCTGTAGAAAATTTTCGATATTTTGTTTTTCCTATTTCTAGTACTTAATGAGGTTAAAAGTCATTGACATTTTAATGCCTTTTTTGAAAAAAGAAAACAAAAAAGCAGAAATAAGTGTGTGCTTAACGATGAAGTAGGCTGTTTAGAAAGCAGCAGATGACTAGTAAGTGTAGGCATAAGGCAAGAATTTTAAGACTGTAATAACTGTTTAATAAATGGAAATAATTTGAATTTTTTAATGTCAGTTTTAGAAGTCTTTAAATGGCATTTAACACTTGACACTTGTATGGCACTTATAACTTTGTAGTCTGAGATATTTCGTATGCAGAAGAAAAAGCATTTATTAGATGAACGATTAAGCAGGGTAACAAAGCGGGGACTGGTAAGACTCAAACCATTGCTTAGCAAGGTTAAAATTTGTGTATTTGATTCATATGAACAGTTATGGATATAAGGATACTGATAGTCTGATACTGATAGTGATATATTTGGCAAAAATTGGATTAAGGTTCACATTAAATGTGAAATAAAACTTCAGAATATTTTTTGTATACAAATTTTCAAGTATATTAGACAAAAATTTGATTTTATAACGGCATTTTATAGGTTAGATATCGATTTTTAGCTTAAATATTGTGGAAACTTGTAGATCGATAAGTTTATGATGATTGTTTGCAATTAAAAAATTTTCCAGAGGTAAAGCAAAACAGTGACAGTAGTCTTCTTAGTTATTTCTGTGAAAGTCAACATGCGAAAGATCTATTAAAGTGGATTGTTGTGTAATGTCGTTATAAGATGATTTAAACGGAACAAAACTCCGCTCATTATATTCCAACTCCCCTAATAAAAACCAAAGCTTTAAATCAGAGTTTAGATTTGAACCGTAGGCACTCGTCTAATAAGCGAACACACTACCTACCAGACGACGGAGGCTACGATCTTCTTCTTAGCCAGTAAAAATTCCCAATTTATGACATGTAAGTCACGAGGGAAATTAAACCCTTATACTCAACAAAAAACTTGCCGAGTGGATTTGCTTAAGTGCTTGACTATAAAAAAATCCTCTTCTATATTAAAAGGCTTTAGGTCAACTCCAAATAGTCTGTACGAAAGGCAAACAGACGCCTACAGAGAGGATAACACCATAGGAAGGCCATGCAACGTTGCCTCTTGGGAAAAAGTTGTATCCAATCGGAAAGTAATTCCTATATTTTCTGATATTGTGCAGGGATTTTGTCTTTATTGTTGTATTAAAGGGTTTTCTTCTGATTTTTTGCCTTTTAAAATGCTAACAAAATATAAATTATTCTTTAAATATTTAATTGCACTCCGCATATTCCATTTATTATTTAATATTTGCCATCTCTGTGGCGTTGTGTCCACTCCCAATTAAATGCACACACGTGTACTGTTGTTTATTTGCGTTGACAGTACTGCATGCATACATTGACAATTACTTGTTTACCTTATGAAAGTCAAAACAAAATAAAAAAAATCTTTTAACTTTATTTTATAAAAGCAAAAACAAGAAAAACACACAACCAGAGAGAGTCAGACAGCGAGAGAGAGGGAAAAAATCAAAACAAATTGATGCACTTTTACTCCTACTACTACTACTACTACTGCTACTATGACTATCCATTATTACAATCACAACAACAACTGTTATTAATAATAAACAAAACAAATGCAAAAACAGAAACAAAAACAAACAGTACAACTGATAAGAATAAAATACAGAAAAAAAACCAAGAAAACAAAAAGGGATTAAAATCTAAAAACAATGAAATACAAATAAACCATATAAAATACATAAAACAACGACAACAATAACAACAAAACAAGAACCTATTAAAGAGAGAGAGAGAGAGAATATGAAGAACAAACGGTGGATAACATAAGCCAAACACAAACACACAAACAAACCATAACAATAGTAAATAAATGAGGGGGTGAGGTGATGTTGAATATCCATTTGTTAGTATGTTGTTGTTGTTCATCAAATAATAAAAAACCAAGGGAAAGCAAAACAGAAAAGAAAAGAAATAAAAGAGAAAAAAGAGCGGCATTTTTTACTTAGCCATACACAGTCAGTCAGTACTTTTAAGCATCATAAACAAAAGCAAACAAACAATGGAAATACGTTAAAAAATGAAAAAATTAAAAAAAAAATAAAAAAAATAACCAACCAAAACGAAAAATAAAATTATTAAAATTAATTTATTTGAAAATTATTTAAATTTTATTAAAAAAAAAAAACTTCTATTCTTTTTATTGGGAAACTCTCACCATTTTTTTTTCTTCCTTATTCACACTCCTCCTGCTGCTGGCATTATGAAAGCAACAACCAAAGTGAAAAGAGAAAATTTCATAAATATTTGCGTGTTTAATAAAACAAAAAAAAACCTTTTTACAAAAATTCTAGAATACAAGAAGAAAAAAAAACGGATTTTTTCTTTAATACTCAGAAAACATGCGAAGTGATTTTGGAAAAAGGCAGGACAAAAAGGAAATCAAAAAAGTTTTTCGTGTTTTCATAGAGAAAAAAAGAAACTTATCATGGGGACCCAAAAAATATGCATCCACACGCCCTACAAAAATTTCTTTCATACTCCAGTTTTCTTTTTTGAAATTCCGTGCATAGCAAGATTTGAAACTAGGCTGCCAAAACTGTCAGCTGTGCTTTGTTTCAGTTTCAATAATCAAGTTTTCTCCCGTTGAGCAGTAATTCATTACCTATACAAAACACGAGGATAATAGGGTTGCTAATGGTTTTAAATTTTTCGCCATGCACAACCTGTTTGTAATTTTCTAGTGTTTACCTGTTACTTCTACATACTATCTCGTCTTTGTCTATGGCGTCTACATGAAAATTATGACTCAGAACTGAACGCCTACAGGGGCAATCCACCAGCATTTGTGGCATCTTAGTTAGGCAATTAGGCACATACTCTAAAGTTAATAATCTGTTCCATCACAACAATTGTATCACTCTTGTATCACTCTCTATCCGCATTTCTTCTTTTGTGCTCCCAAATCTTTTAAAGACTCTAAAGACTTAAGTGAATTAAGATTTCAAGAACAAAAAATTTAAACGAAAATGTTGGCATAAAAAGGAAGTTATCCAAAATCTATAGAGTTTTTATTGTTGTAGGATTTTTCTTTTTGCAACAACAAAAAAAAGGAAAATAGAAACGAAACAATATGGCCTCATTAGACCAAATTGTTTGGTGGTTTATGTATCCAATAAAGAAGAATAAAATATAAGCTGATACACTATATACGATATACTATACACACAGCCAGCCCCATGCACATCAGTTTACTTAAAAACAGGGTGTGCAAGTATACTTAATCCGGTATAGTCCGAATTTTGTATAGAGAGCCTTGTACCATATATTTTCAAAAATTGTTTTCTCGATCTTAAGAGAATCAACAACAATATTCGTAGTCGAGAGAATTAAGAATAAATCGTAAATCGCAATTTATTCTCTGAACAGATGAATAAAAATCTGTTTTCTTAGGGTAAATAAAATTGCCATGAAAATTTCTTAAAAAATTTCTCGTTTGGAGTCGATTTTAAACTGTAAACCATGTTGAAAGTCACGTACATACTTCACTAGTTTACTTACATATTTTATTCTAAAACTGCTATTCCAACAAAACTTTTGCCATTTTCGTTTAATTACCCTGTATGTCGTTTTATTATATTGCGGCTTAAACCAACAGACAACAACAAAACAAAAAATCGTTGTTTTTTTTGTTTTTTTTGGGAAAAATCTTTTCGAGAAACTAAAACCAAAAGACAAGGCTTATTTACGGGTTGGTATTACAGCAAATGACACAATATTATGGCTGAATAACGATGGAAGTAATGTCATATGATAGAGTGTAGGTCAAAGGGACACAAGGAGAGGCCATGAAAAAATCATAGCAAAACCTTGTGCAAAAGCGTCAAAAAGAGAACAAATACGACCGACCGCCATACACAATTAAATTACAACAAATGTAAGATAAATGATTTCAGATTTTTACCATAGAAATTAATACGAAGAAAAAAAAGAACACAACAATAACAACAACAACAATAGCAACAATATTATATAATTTAGAAAAGAAAACGTACACATCCCACCCCCCACCCCCGTTTCTATTATCCTTATTAGCTTATTATAGATTAAGAAAGAAATAAAAATAAAAAAGTATACGCACTTACCTTTAGTTAATAATTTATAGATGAGAAGATACAGATGTCGTCTGTCCGTTCTTAGATGCAGCGTATAACAACACAATTATCCTTGAGAGAGAGCGAGATTTACAACAAAACAAAAATATAATATACGAAAGAAAAAAAACTGAGCACGCCACACGCACAAATGCAGCAATATTAAGGTCGTTCTTGTATTAAAACAGAGATTTTTTCTTAAACACTTTTTTATTAATTTTTTATTTATTTTTTATTCTTTTATTATTTTTTTTATTGATTTCTTTATTTATTTAATATTTTAAAATTTTATTTTTCTTTTTTCTTTCTTTTTTTCACCTTTTTTATTTTATTTTTGAGACAGAAAAATATAATTCTAAGCGTGTTTCTTTTTGATCCTATTAATAGACTAAACTAGTTGCCAATACCGTTACCTCGTGCATTTAAACTCTTTTATTTGCACAATTTTCTTTTATTCTCCTTATTTTATTTTGATTTTCGACCTTTTCACTTTTTTATTTGCCGTTTGCATTTGATTTTTGCTTCAAAACTGTAAGATTTTGTTACTCTTTGTTTTTGTTCTTCTTTATTTTGCTTTTACAGTTACAATTATTCTGTTATTGCTTTTACTTTTTTTTTTGCAATTTAACAAATTGTCTCTCTTGCTGTATTTATGCCCGTATGTGTTTTATAACGGTTTGATTTCCTTGCTATTCATTGTGTTCCTATTACGTTACTATAATGACGCTGCTTGTTCTTCAATTACATTTCAATTTCAAACTTTTCTTTGCTCTCTTTTTTAAACTACAACAGCAAGAAGCAGCAGCAGCATTTGCAAAACAAAACACAAACGTTATGAAACGTTGTAAAAAGAGCATGTAATAACGGTTTTCAGTTAAATTAAAGCAAAAATTTGTAAATAAACTCGCGTATGCAAAATTACCAAAAAGAGAGAAAAATACTTAAAGAGAGTTACGAAAATAAAAAGAGATGCAAAGATTAAATCATATGTGTGTGCTTGCGAATTTTATAAGAACTGAGCTTGAGCACAACAACACTCACTGCTTGTTTCTAATAAATGATAATTAAAGAAGGATTGCCGCTATATT
>QOCX01005576.1:0-12634 GCA_005959815.1 Sarcophaga bullata | reverse complement strand
ATTCATCGTTTTAAATTTAAATCATCGCTTATTTCGAATTTGGCAAAACTTATCTCATTCTATTCTGTCATAAAGTTCAGTATCTTATCTTCACTAAACATAATGAATTGTTTTACGTTTGAGCAAAATGGAATATATTTGAAAATTACTTCGCAAACAAAAAAAGGGGCAATTGGTTTGAAATTGCATGAAAATGTCATACAAAATTTGGTAGCAGAGAAAGACCTACAGTGCACGGTATACGCAATTTATTGCTAAAGTTCGTGAAACTGGTTTCATTGTTAATGCGCCAAGACGTAAGCGTGCTCGTACAATCCGGACACCCGAAAATATCGAAGCTGTGGCTGAGAGTTTGTGTAAGAACCCATCAACTTCAATTCGTCATCGTTTTCAAGCATTAAACATTTCACGCACCAGTTGAATTCGAATTTTGCGAAAAGATCTCAGTATGACGCCTTACAAAGTTCAATTAGTTCAAGACGTGAGGCCGCATTGTTTTTGTTTCGAGGTTGAAGCCGCCTGACAGCCGCTTCGTTTTCGCTTCGCTAGATATTCCACGTAAAAAAAAAACAATATTTTCAGATGAAATTTATTCATCTTGGTGGGCACGGTTATAAACAAAATTAAGAATTTTGTGGCGCAAAAAGCCAATTCCCCCATTACGTGTGACTGTTTGGTGCGGCTTATGGAGCGGAGCCCATATTTTTTTTTGAAAATGAGGACGGCGCAACTATTACGGTCAGTGCACCATGATAAGCGATTTATTTTTTGTACCTGCTCCTCATAGTATTGATGTGAATGATGTTTAGTTTCCACAGGATGGCGCAACTTGCCACAGTCGATTAATTCCGTCAAACGTTTAATGGCAAATGGCGAAATGTGATGTAAAATGACCACCAAATAAGCTGCGATTGGACACCGTAGGACTATTTCCTGTGGGCGCCATTAAGGGAAAGTATTTGCCGACAAAACAGAGACAATTGAGCATTTGAAGGCTAACAACCATGATGCCATTGCGTGATATGTGGCACGAAAATTGCTCCGATCGAATGAGGTACTGTGATACCAGTCGCCGGCAGCCATTACTCATTGCTGACCGGAGCAATTCTATTTTATTGATGAAAAAATAAATTTTTCATTGGTTTTTCAATTTAAACTTTTTAAATGACCCCACGCTTTACTTACGCATATGACGAAATAAGGTAACAAGCAAAATATAAAAAAATCTAAGAGAGTTAAAAACGGGATTCCTTAAATGTATTTCGTCTTCAAGCTCTACGCCAATTAATTTATTGATTATGCCCCTCTCAGTTAAATCCTTTCCAAGTATTAAAAATTCCTTCCCAAAACTATTCATAATTTTTTTTCGTTCCCTTTCTTTTGTTTTCTTTTCTTTTTTACTTTTATTTTCATGCGTTTTTTATTTATTTTTATTACATCTTGTGTGAAAAGGAGTACGCATACATCACTACATATTTATGCCTTCGAATTATTTCAATATCGAGTGAGAAAAGTAAAATCAACTGCAATGAACTTTTCTTGAACTTTACTTCATACGTTCATAGCTGTGCTCTTATAATATCCGAGTCTATCTGACAATATTATTTAATGGGTTCGTTAAAGTTTAAGCCATTATGTATTTTTGTTGTTGACTTAAACCGGCTGCAATTTATGTCTTTATTTACTGCTCATTAAATATGGTGAGCGTATTTCATGTTTATAAAAGCATTCATAAATACTTCAATTCATTTATTCATACATTCATTTATCCTTTCATACATTCATTAATTCATATCCAATGCAAATTTATATATGTATATGAGAAAGAAAAAATCGTTTGTTTGTTAGTTTCTTTGATTGTTGGTCTTCTCTTATTATTGAATAATGGTGGAAATATCACCTCGTCAAATATCAAAGGGCGTTAGGAGTTGGATGGATTCTATACAACACTTGCATCAACTGGGTTCCGGGCTACTGTTGGCATTAGAAGATAAACTAAAGGTAATCGGAAGAAATCACAGATGTTTGAGGATGCAGATGTTAGAGGGGGATATAGCGCCGCTACAAGAATATTTTTTCAAATTGGAAAAAACAGCATGGATTTCACAAGCCCTAGATGTCCAACTTATCTGGTTGCCGAATTTAAAACTGCTGTGCTGACAGCGAAAAACCAAGAGGACTCATTGAGGTTCGATAAGGGAATGACTAGCAATCTTACAGGAAATCTGTTTGTTGACAAGCTCTAGCTGGTGTGCAGCAGGCATTACTGAAAAGTTCTTCGAATGGTGGAAAACATAAACATTTCTATGTGAATGCCCTGAACTTCAAAAAGAGACTTCGTTGGTTTTTGGATGACAGAAAGTTTAAAGATCTAGGCATGTGGCGAACATGGAAACTGTCCGGTTTCAACGGACGCTTGGGATTGTTCAAACCCACACCTAAGAAATTAAGATAAGAAAATGATATGTATGAGCCACAGAGTGACTTGTCTGTAAACGGAACTGTCTGTGAAAGGTTGTGCGAAGCACGCCTGGTAATATCCTTTTTCTTCTTGTCTGGAAATTTTTCAACAATTAAAGAATTTTTTAAATCATTCATCATAATGAAATTCAGAAGCACTGTTTATATGCAGAAAATAATTTTAATTTTTTCCCCCTTTTTTATTGATGCTCTGGTAGATACTTCTTGTTTTTCGTTTACAGTTCAGCATGAGGCTTTCATGAAAATAACTGTGTGTACACTTTCAACACAAATAAATCAAATAAAGAAAAAGAGAAAGGAAAAGAACGATGGTTTTACTATAATCATGATTATTATTTGAAATTTCCGCTATTAAAAGTTTTATTTTGAAAATGCAAAATAAGTTTGAGTGATAAAAAAAAGCACGAGATTATTTTTTATTTTCAAAATTACTTTCTCATATTGAATGCGTTGAGTTTTTAGGAGATGTAAGTATTCAATTTTTATGAAACTTACGCTGTACACTGAGCACATTTCTCTTGTCTAACTCAGCATAACCTGTTTAGTTATCAACAATAGTTGTATGCCAGTTAATTGCTAACAAGATTGCGAGGTATACTAAATACTATCTTGTCTATTAAGATCTTAACTTTTCTATCTTCCTACCCTGTTGGAAAAAGTTCTCTGCTAGCTTTTAAATTGAGTAGTTGTTTAAGGTGACCGTATAAGTAAGAGAAACATCTGTTCACACATACAAAATCGGCATTACAACCGTTCAGTCAGGACTACGAACTTCGTTAGGTTAGGTTAGGTTAGTTGTTAGGTTAGGTTAGATAGAGGACGTGTACTTGTATAAGGGACAAGTATATACCCGGAGGTCAAGTTGACCCATTGTACTCAAAATCCTTAAGAAGAAGAATAGAAAAATCAAGAAGTAGGAATGGGGAGAACGGGAAGTGACTACTTCGTTTCTCACATCACCTATGTGGTGGTGCGTTAATTTTGTTCATGAGTAAATTTGTTCACGAGTGACGGGACCTACAGTTTACAGCGCGATTTTGAACGGAGATTTTTTGATTATTTTTTATGGCAAATTTTCATTTTACACTCTGAGTTTTTGCCAGATATCTGCTGACAATATGTCGCCTAAGAAATATTTTGAATCGCGGTCAGCTACTAGACAACGGCACCTACTTTGCTTATCACATACCAGAAATGCTGGAGTGTTTTGTCTTTAATTTTTGATTTTTAAATTCAAAATTTCAATTTCTTGTTTTGCATTTTAGCACATGCAATTGACAACATTGTCTATAATTAAGAAAATTCACAAACAAAAGGAAGAAAACATGTCGCTTCGGACATGTTAAAACAATAAAATGTCTTGACAACAATATCAGGAATTCCTTGAGTGCTGTAAAGTTGTTGTCGTTACACTCGTTTGAACATTTTTCATTTCTTCTGACTTCATTCTCTGACTCATTTAAAGAAGACAAACCCCCTTTTAATGAAATGTCAGCATTTTAAACACAATACAATACACATACACAATACAAAGACAATAGAAAAAAAAATTTACCTATAAAACCTGCTATGCTATGCTACTACTAACCAACCAACAACAGTTGTATGGAAAAATAACATAAAAAAACATGGCAAACATGTCTACGAAAATTCTCTGTTACAGCGTTCGGTTCGGTTCGGTTGGGTTGGGTAGGTGTATTGCAAAAACTAGTGAAAAAAAGGCAAAAAAAAAAATAGGAACTGAAACCCAAATAACATACCAAATCAGATAACAACTACAACTACAATGCAATAATGATAAAAGCAACAAGAGAAAAAAGAACAAAAATAAACCAACAACAACTTTGAAAGCAATTGTAATACAAAAACAATGTTTAGCAATTAGTTTATTTCGCTACACATGAATAAAGCAAGGATGATGGTGATGGTCTCGCCTACATAAAACTACACGTTTTAACAGTGATCTGTTGTTACCCCAGCATTATCTGGTAAACGGATTGCATTGAAACAATGAAACAATAACAACAATTGCAACATTACACAATTTCGCTGTGTCATGGTTTATAAAATTCCAATTCCTCTCATTTTTTTCTTTCTTTCTGTTGTTGTTTTTTGTTGTGAATTTCTTTTGCCCCCTTTTTTAATCGGAGACTCTAAATACCCATAAATTCTAACTTCTGCTTGTAGTTACCTTTGTATAGTGGTTTCATTAGAAGGTGTGTAAACGTCTAAATGATACGACAGTCGCCTGGTTAAAACTCATGCATAGCAGGCTTGGAACGCTAGGTTTTACGAAAAATTCAATTGCAATACTCGTATAAATATTGCATTTCATATGCATACATTGAGTAGTTGTTTCTCTATTTATCTTGTTTTGTATTGTCTCTGTTGATTAAAGCATGAAAACAAAGAGAGAGAAAAAAAAGGGAACACAATTTTTCCTACTAAAAATAACTACAAATATAGCGCACCCATACTCTGTAACGAGTAAATGTATTATAAAACAAGCTATGCTCATTCACATTTATTGTTTTCCGTATATCTGCACGTCGTATCGAAATATTAGAGTGAGGCATGTTTTTATATTTCTGTGCAACAAAATAAAATAAAAAACAGAAAAACAACAAAAAAAAAAAGAATTTCAACCATAAAATGGTTCATCAGTTGTTGCATTGTAATGTAATTATATGCACAGACACAAAAGGATAACAAATGCGATTGTGAAGAATTGCAACTCAACTCAACTCAATTGGCTCAACTTCTCATCTTCAAGTTGCACTTTTTTGATTTTTTTTAGTATTTTAGTATTGGCATTATATCGTGGACCACAATAGCTCTCCGTTTTTTAGAAAATAGCTTCACTACGAACATAAACAATTCCCATCTCGTGAAAACAAAGGGCCGTGGCATACGCTCTCTACATTGTATCTGTCGACATAACAGGCTCTTCTACTTCGATCCGGGCTATTGCGGTATAGAAGAAACGAAAAGGCAAACGAACTGGCATTAAGTTGTTATACGCTGCCCTAAACAAGAGCCACGAAATTCAATAAATTCAAAAAACACTGTGTTCCAGATAGAACGAAAGTAAACCGAGGAACTACTGAGTTGGACAAGAGAAAAGGCTCGCACTTAAACAGGAATTCTAGGGGGACACTGCGCCTATGTTAGTTTCACTGATAAGCTGGGTCTGCCCCACCATGATTATTGCAAAAGCTGCCAGGATGTGGAACATATGGAAACACCGCGATTTTTTTGGTAAATAACTTCTGGACCATCGTAGTGAACGCGCGATTTCCATTCGAATTTTGGATGGTTCAAACCCACTACCAACAAACAAAGGAGCTTACTATTCGCTACTTCCTCTCAGCAGGATTTCAGACAAAAACTCTGAGATTAAATGAAAATTGCCATGAAAAGTTTTTTAAAGATCTGTCGGTTGGGAGACGACTTTGAATTGTAGGTCCCACCACTCATGTATAACTGGCTTCACAGTACCTCATTCGATTGGACCAATTTGGTGAACTTTTTCTCAAATGCATCGGGTTTTATCTTGGCAATATTATCAAGAATGTTGACTTCAAATTGTCTGTGATTTGTCAACATAAAACTTTTCTCAAGTAAATTAAACGACCAATCTAATGTCTGACAAAATAAATCGATTGTGGCATAAGATGTGTGCAAGTTGGAACATCCTGATGAAACCAAACATCGTTCACATCAGTACTATGAAGGTGGGTACAAAATTATTTCCGGTTATTATGGTGCGATAGATATCTTCATTGACTATAACGGTTGCCCCGTCTTCCATTTTCTATGAAATAAGGGCGCAATGATGTCTCCGCTTCACAAAGCCGCACTAAACATTCACTCGTCATGGGCTCATTGGCTTCCGTAAGACCACGTGTGTGGTTCTTCTGAACCCCATATTAGGGAAATTTTGCTTATTAACGTACCCATCAAAATGAAAAAAGCCTTCATACGATTTTCTTTTTTTTTTTTTTTTTTTTTGGCAAAATCGACATCATCGTGCAAGTTCTACTTTCTGTATTTCAATTATCGCCTCCTCATTTGATGTGATTGCAATTGAAAATATTTAAAATTAACAAATAAAACAATAACAACAAAATATTGTTAGAAAAAAAAAAAACGAACAAAACTTTACATTGATTTGGTGTCCCTTCTCTATATCGGGTTGTTGATGGGAATAGTTTCCGGAACTTTTTCATTTGAACAGCATGTTTGAATGTTGCAATAACAAAATATGGTGCCTCATATACTGTTTAATATACACTTACAACCACCACATACTTACAACATTATGCCCACATACAAGAGCATTTTTGCAGCTTTAAATGATGGAAAACATAGTGGCGTGTACAGGCAAAATCATCAACAGAAAGCAGCACGCACAACAAGACTTTAGCACCTTAAAATACGCAAAATGTCAACAACGAAAGCAGGGAAAGCAGAGAAAGACTAGAAAGACAAAAATACCAAAAACAACAACAACCGTAACATAATGACAAAACATTACAACAATAGAAGATGGATGATAAAAGTGAACAAAAAATACAACACGCAACCAGGAAGATAGGCAGACAGCCATGCAGGGAACATGATTTCAAACAAGACGAGCAGCTAAAAAAAATAAGGGAAAATAAATGTACGTGAGCTGTACGATAGTGTTGGTAATGACAATGAAACAACACACTACAATGGATAAGCAAAACAGAAAACAACAACAACAATACATAACGACAAAACATAACATTAATAAACACAGGACAGAACATTCATAATGCTGATGGTTATTCTAATAGACAACAAACAAATGAATTTGTGTGTTTATGATCATCATTGTTTTTTTTTTTTTTTTTTGTTTACATTAAAAAAAAGGGCAGCATAAAATAAATGAAGAGTGAGAAAAAGAATACGAAAAAACAAAACCGAACGTGGTGAATGAAAAACCAGTCAATGGCACAGGAAATGTTCAACATCAAACGCAAATTTCTTCAAAAGAAATTTATAAACACACAACCACTGCTACGCATACATTGACACACTTTCTCAATTTCCTTATGGAACTTTCAACATTTAAAAGCAAACATTCATCAGTTACCAAACTGTGTTGATCATTTCCTTGGACAAAAATTATTGTCCAACCAAGGGAGTATTTGTATTGCCGATCAGCGCTAGAATCCTGGAGTTTTTTTTTTGAATAAAGATGGTCTAGGCGCAAGAGGCCATTTAAACTAAAATATGACAAGTTAAACAAACTCTATCAGTCCAATGCGAGTTCCTGTAGTTTTTTCTGACGATAGCATTAGTAAATAGACAACGTACAGGCAAAATATGTTTCAGATTCTTCAAGTCCAAAATAAATCTTACTATTGCAGCAATCGTTTTACTAGAAAGCTTGGTCAAGGATATCAGAAAATTAGAAATATAAACCACCGGGGCACTGACACATGAGTCTCTTCTTTCTTCCCAGATCTATACCTTCTGTAGAAGTCATTGCAAATCCAGTGCAACTACACTCACTTACATAAGAAGATCGTGTTGTAAAACCCTTTGCAACGGAATCAGAGAGATCGGGCTCTATGTGCCCGTATGCAGTATAAAATTTTGACCATTTAACCTGAACAGAATCCGTATTAGGAACCTCGTAGTAGTTATAAGATAACACATAGCACTAGACGCACATGCCTGGTCGCAGTAATTTCTGTGGACATTGTAACGACAAGGAAGAAGAGCAGATTTAGGCACATTCTCCCTCACATCATATTTAAGAACTGAAAGAAGAATAATTACTTAGTCATCCCGAATTTATTGACAGAACTTGTCAAGCCATAGTTGAAGTTGAGCTGAAGGAATATTTTTTCATATCGTTGAAGTTGTTTGTTTTGTTGGAGTTGTTTGAATTGGGCTACTTAACTACGACGACTGCAAGGCTGGTGAGAAAGATGGTTAAAATGCACGCTTAAAATAATTCAGTTACAAGCGTAGAATTCTAATAAAATAGAGAAAGCCTATGGGTATACATAGAAATTTTGTTTGAATAAACCTTTTAAAATAATTCCAAAGAATTCATTCTCATCACTTTAAAGCAAGTCATTCGTGATTTTCAAATTCTAAGAAGTTAATTTTACATTTGTAAAGCGTACGTACATGTGTTAATTAAAAAAGAAGAAGGGAAGGAAAAAAAAAGATTAAAATTTTATTTCCACTGGGACTTTAATTTTCATAGGTAACAGTAACGCGTACAAAACAACAACACAGAAAAAAAAAAGCAACAATTTTTAAGAATATTCCTTTATTTTATTTGCCCCTGGTAAATAAAGAAGCCAAAACAACATTTGCGGTTATTCCCGCAGACAAAAAAGCAACAAAATAAGATCATCACAGAAAAAAAAATAAAAAAAGTAGAAATTGGAGAAAGAAAAAAAAAAGGTAAACAAAAAATAAATAAATTCTGTGCAAATATTTAACAGCAAATAATTTAGCTTGTATGGCATATATGTGTGTACTGTGCGTATGTGTATCTGTGTGTTCGGAACTGAGTATATGAGAGCATGTGTGTTCAATGATATTTGGCAAATACAAGGTGGAGGTAAAGTAAACCCTCTAGGTGAAATAGGAGCATGTATTTGCTTTTACTTGGTATCTTCTTGTTATTATTTGCTTAAACTCACACACTCACACCGGCACTCAAAGGAAAAGCAATAAAGGGTACAATGGAATAAAAAGAATGAGAAAAATGAAACAGATGAAGCAGCAGCACAGACTTTTTTGTAATTTTTTTTTTTAAGAAGATGGTATTGCTCTTCAGAGAATCATTCTCTGTCGATTTACGTTTTTCTTGTTGGTTTATTAATATTCACAGCTGTATTAGCAAATGTAATGTGAGTGTCGTTTATATTTTTTTCATTTGTTTTTTTTACATTTTTGTCGTTATTTAAGGAGCATCTCCTCTATCTCCTCTTAAAGAAAAATTTATTAATTTATCGCTACAGCTTAAGTATGACAAGGCAAAAGAAGAATCTTAAACGCCAGCTTCGTTTTACATAAATTTTAATATTTTAATTTCAAACGATATACAGCATTGAGTGTAATATTAGGTAGGGTACTACAATTTATTTTATTTCAATATGTCATAAACTTTTTGCATGCTGAGCTGCGTTTTGTGATGGGACTCACTGTAAAATTTGTAAAATTCTTCAATATACTCAATAAAGTTCAATTAAAACTGAAACATTGTTTTCTTAAAGATAGAACAAGACGCGCTTGCTATATATTTTCCGACAATAATTTCTCCTTTAATAGCTATCAATGGGCCAGACTATTATAGGAGTATAATGTACAATGATATTCTCCACTTTTATTTATTTACAAAATCGGTTATAGGTTTCGCAACGTAGGGACCTGTACTTCAATAGAAAAATTCTCGGCCGTATACGGATGTTAAAACCGGCTTTAGATCGATACATTGCCAATCAACATACTTCAATTAGGGAAATTTCATGTCTAGCATTAATTGTGGATAATGCGAAGATATTGTGTATGTGAGGATTATTTACTTGACAGTAGATAACGGCCAGACAGTAGATGATGGCCGTCATTTTATGCGGTCTGGATTGTTAAATCACCAATGCTACAATGGAGAACGCGCTGAATATGTTCTGAGCAGTTGACAATTGCAATAACTTTCATCGAAAAAGCCACTTTCAACAATGAAGCCAATTTCTTAATGAAAAGCCTACGTAAACAAAACAAAATTGTCGAATTTGGAATGAGATCAAATAATGCCTAATGCATTCCATAAACAGTCGTTGTTTGGTGTGAATTTTAGGCTTAAGGCCAGAAACATCACTAAGCTCTTTTTATCTGAATTTGATGATTTCGCACAGCATGAGCCATTTGAGGACAAGGTTTAGGGCATTCGTTCATATTGTCTAAGAGTCAACATAAATATTCCCCATGCACCTAGCATATGACGCATACATCGAGGATGGTCAACGTTGAGAGATGCTTCAAACTTATCAACAAAGCCACATATACCCGTTTTAAAGAACTACAACTTACAGGCACGATAACTTGTTGTCACATATGTAGGGTGTTTTTCCATTTTCCATGTTTTTCCTTACAACAAATTACAGTTACAGTAGCAACAGAGGCCAATTTACAGCGGCAGTCGTAGCTTAAATTACAGCCGAAATTGCAGCAGCAATAAAGCAATGAAAGCGGCAATTGCGGCGGAAATTCCAGCCAAATTACATCGGGAAGAATTAAAGGTAGTTACAGCCGGCAACAGCTACAGCTACAGTTTCAGTGGTAATTTACAGCGGCAATAGCAACGAAAATTACAGCCAGCAATAGTGCAAAGCGGCAATTGCGCCGGAAATTCCAGCCAAAATTCCAGTGGGAATAATCGGCAGCAGTTACAGCGGCAACAGCGACACATTTCAGTGGTAATTACAATTGGCAATAGCAGCGAAAATTACAGCAGCAATAGCGCAAAGCGGCAATTGGCGCGGGAAATTCTAGCCAAATTCCAGTGTGGGCAGTTACAGCAGCAACCAGCGACTATTTCAGTGGCAATTACAGCCGCCAATAAATTGGCTTATTCACATACGCTCGGATGTAAAAATCCCAGAAAAAAGTGTGTAACGGATGAGATTTCAAACGATCTTCGGTCCCACGTCCGCATGACCGATGCCCCTCAAATCACTCGAGCATATATTAAAATGAAAAAAAAATGCTTAGAAAAATTGTAATTCCTATTGGAAGAAGATATAAAAATAATTTAAAATTATTCATAAGCTGTAGTGTACCAATTGGGTTTAATTCTAATTTACGTACACGTATTGAGTCTTTGCTTTGACTAAACTTTTGTAAAATTTTTAATTACAAATCCATTACAAAATATTAAAACTTCTGGAATGTTGAACAGTGAGGAAATTTAATCCAACAAAACAAACAATCATTTTTGCCTCAAAATGAATTTCAAATTCCAATTCAAACCGAATAACGAATTGAAATGGCTATGGTATTAGTTTTTGTATGAATTTTCCATAAATTTGCTAAAATTTCCCGAAAAACTGATAATTTTTTTTTGTTTTTTTTTTCTTTTTTGTAAAAATGTTTGTTAAAAATGTTTGTAAAAATGGAAATTACCGCAAGTATATCATCATTAAATAGGTTTATTAGAGTTTCCAAAAGTTTTTATAAAATGTAGCGAACACCGGACTACAATGAAAACCGAAAATGAATGTAAAAAATAATGACATGTTTAGCTTAGAGATCATAAGCAAAAAATCAACAACAAAAACTATTTCGATACGCTATCATTATCATTACAATTCCAATACCCAAGAGTCATCAATTAATATTTTTGAATTGCTTTTGTTTCAAAATTTTTTTTTAAGAAAAAATGAAAAAAAAATAAAAAAAAAATTGAACTTTTTTCCAACGAAGAAATTCATTTTAAACTTTGAAAATAGCAATCATTGCTATGAGGCATGCTGTTCATGCATGCTGTTGTTGGCTGTGTAGTAACTACAAAACGATTAACCATAAATAACAATCGAAACAAATGACAACAACTTTTTCAATCTTAAAATTCTACATACTTTTATGATAATTTTATTATTTTTTCCTTTTTCTTTTCTTTTCTTTTATTTTTTTATTTTTTTTTTTTAAATTTTCTTTGTTGCCCTCTTTTGTTATTTTATAATAATCTCTACAGCAGCATAGAATAATACGATATCATTGTCATTAGTATCATTCATGATTGTCAGTCAGTTAGTTAGTCGTCAATGTTGTTCATAAATTCTGTGGCATTTGTTCAAACACACATCGGAAACTGTATTGTGACTCATTTTTTGTTTTTCTTTTCTTTTTCCTTGAAATCATTTCATATTGATTTGATATGCTTTGAATGTACGCGTGTGTTTGTGTATGTGTGTGTATGTATGTGTGGGTGTATGTGGTTTTCAAAGGAAATTATTAATTTATTCTATAGTTTTAACCAAAAAGTTCAACAACAGAATTAAGCTCACATTACAAAACACAAAGTTTGCTGTAGTTTTTGTTTTTCCATTTAAATTTACAGAAATTTCGATAAATTTTTGTTAAGGGTTTCCCAAGAAAC